>NQII01007041.1:34067-70409 GCA_002778355.1 Clitarchus hookeri | reverse complement strand
CTTAGTGTTTGCGGGATAAATTTAGAAAATCATTGTTTTTCACATGGGCAGTTATACGTTGCGTGTTCACGAGTTGGGAAACCATCCGCTTTGTTTGTGTTAACGTCAGACCAAAAAACAAAAAATGTGGTTTACCAAAGAGCACTTCAATGAAACGTATTTACTTTGGATTCACTTTCATTTACTTAGAGAAGTTCAATTCATTACTGTTGTGAAATGAAATAAAATGTTTCCTTTTCAAATATAAAAAAAATGTTTCTTCATGTTTTAATCACCAAACAAAATGTTGCATAAAACGAAGCCATCTGGTGGCGAAACGGAGTTCGCCGGGTTTGCTAGTACTCTATATATCTCGCTTCGAATCTATTAACCATTGCGTTTAAGTGATACGAATTCCGATGTCAAATATTCACACCGACGGTTATCTGCCAAATGCTTGAATGCAAATTTAACTTAACGTATATTAAGTGGAAAGCAAAATATATTCCCTAGATTGGACATTAATTTTCGGATATTGTTACAATGCATTTTGCAACAATCTAAAAGGTTTACGTGGTACTCTAAATAATTATATGTTCTCATTCTGGCCAACTATGACTATATATAACTATCCATTATCTGTAAAGCTCATTATTCTCAGGCACCTGCTAAACTTTTTTGTCCCGTTGAAAGCGAAATTGACTCTCTGGCCTCTCAGATATAACGTTACGGACTTCTGTAGTGTCGTTTACCGAAGACTCGCGCTCTCTGCCAAGTAAATTTTATTGACTTCATCTGTCTGTATCGTTACGACAGGCAACTTCTGAATAATTTTCAATACATCTGGCCCACACTTGAGCAATAAACTTTAAACTTGTGCCTTTGAGCAGTAATCACAAATTTAACATACTCCCTGAATATGTCGAGTCTCAGGAAGAAGTTCTGTTGTAACATGTTCACTGTATCTGCTTTGTAGCCGGGGTTTGGAATAGGCTAACCCATGACTTGTGGTATCAGCACACCACACTCTCCATACAATTGTGGGTATAATTGTGTTATATATATATATATACACTGAAGAGCCAAAAAAACTGATACACCTGCCTAATATCGTGTAGGGCCCCCCGAGCACGCAGAAGTGCCGCAAGACGACGTGGCATGGACTCGACTAATGTCTGAAGGTATTCAGGAGGCAATTCACACCATGAATCCTGCAGGGCAATCCACAAATCCCATCTGCGCCAATTTGGAAAGGATTGCACGTCTGTCGCGTTTAATGATTCTCGTCGTCGTTTGTCCCTTTCTTTCACGATCTTTTTCCGGCCACAGCGATGTCGAAGATGTGATGTTCTACCGGATTCCCGATATTCACGGTACACTCGTGAAATGGTCGTACGAGAACATCCTAATTTTATCGCTACCTCGGAGATGCAATGTCCCATCTCTCGTGCACCGACTATAACACCACGTTCAAACTCATTTAAATCTTGATAACCTGCCATTGTAGCAGCAGTAACCGATCTAGCTGCCGACCGCATCGCGTTACTCTAATTGGTTCCATACCTCTGTTATTTGCATACGCACGCCTATACCAGTTTTTTGGCTCTTCAGTGTATATACACACAAGGTTTATCTAAAATACACATCGAAACTGTGGGTACGTATTCAGGATATTGTGTAAGGGAGGCAGAAGTGTCAGTAAACATAGATCCGAAAATGCTTCAGTTCAACGCTATAACCGCAACGGCGTACAATAAGAGAGACTCGATCCATGTTATGTGGAATGCCGTATCAGTGATCGTGTGCACGGTACACAACACACCATGCTTAAGTTGTGGGCGTGCATGCAAGCAGTGTCTGTAGCTACGGATGTGTTGTGCACTGTGGTATTGCGCACTAACTCCACGCAGTTCACCGGTGCTTGCAGCATCGTATCGTACCAGTCGGCACCCCAGCCGACACACGGCATTTCTGCGCAGAGCACCGTACAGGTAGGAGGATTGAAATGTTGTGTTGGCAGATTCTAATTTTCTTTTACGTATGGGCTAGCGAACAGTAATATCAGTGAGGCTGAATGTTTGTATCTGGAAGGATATCCAAAACGACGNTTTCTTTTACGTATGGGCTAGCGAACAGTAATATCAGTGAGGCTGAATGTTTGTATCTGGAAGGATATCCAAAACGACGGTGCCCAGAAAGTAGGACGTTTAAAGAAGTCCATCGCCCTCTCAGGGAACACGGCACGTACTGCACCGCCACTGCCGACCGAAACCTAGAAGGACGAGGACATCACACCTGGAGGAGGTTGTTCTGGATGCTGTTGAAGAGACACCCAGTGTTATCACAAGACAGTTAGCTACAATGAATGATGTTGGCCACATGACGGCCTGGATAATGTTGCACGAAGGTCTGTTCTGTACTTACCACCTACAGCAGTTGCAGGCCCTATCACCAGCTGATTTCCCAGCATGACTTGTGTTCCGTCAATATTTCGTTTAAAAATGTGGCAATCCGGACTTCTTTGCACCCGTGCTGTTTACAAGACGAGCCGTCATTCCACCGGGATCACGTTGTGAATTTTCATAGTCAGCCCGTATGAGCATACGAGAATCCTCACGCAAGTATTCAATTCAATCATCAGCTCCTTCTCGGTCAATATGTGAGCCGGCGTTGTTGGCGACGTTAAGTCAGACCCTGTGTTCTACCATCCCAGGCTCGACTGAACAACGTACCATGCGTTCTTGAGAAAAATTATGAGTGCTTTGTTAGAAGATGTCCTGTTAGCGGTAGAAGAAGACATGTACTTCATGCATGAAAGAGATCTTTCCCATAACAATCGCTGTGTTCGTATGTTTCTCAATCGAGAGTTCGGCGATCGCTGGATAGGTACAGGTGGACCAATACCTTCTCATCCACGCAGTCCTGATCTAAATCCGCTGGACTTATATTTGTGAGTGCATTTTGAAAGTATTGTGCACACAACCCCAGTGCAAGGTGTCGGGAGTCTTCGTGACCGTATTGTTGAAGACTGCGAGACAATCCGCACGTATCCAAGGTTACATGAGCGCATCTGGCAGGCATTGCGACGACACGTGGATTCATGTATCCGTGCTCATGGTGGACATTTCGAGCACATGTTATGAGACACTTACCATGATGTATGCTATTTCCTTTGCTATGCTTACATATATTTCGCAACGTTTACTGTGTTTGTTCATTTTCCACTGTTATGGTGTTAAGGGTTCTGGTATGGTTTTTTTTATGCCGTGCCGATATTGCATTTTACATAATATGGGTCCAGTGTCTCTCATTGTACATGGTAACGGCTATAGCAATAAACAGAAGCATTCTAGAACTTTTATTCATTGGCATTTCTGCCTCCTCTACATGTTTTGAATACGTACTGACAGTTTTGACGTGTGTTTTAGATACATCTTGTGTGTGTATGTATATATACATACACATATATACACACACTCACGTAGGTCTACATGGGCACATAGAAACGACTTTTTAACGATAGGTCTAAATAACGATGTGTTTGATCGCACACTCATAGCTATATATATGGGTGTGTTTCACCAAACACATTCACACTCATATATGTATATATGTATGTGTGTGTGTTTGATCGCACACTCATAGCTATTTAGACCTATCGTTAAAAAGTCTTTTCTGTGTGCTCATGTCGGCTTACGTTTTTTTTTTNCGCACACTCATAGCTATTTAGACCTATCGTTAAAAAGTCTTTTCTGTGTGCTCATGTCGGCTTACGTTTTTTTTTTTTTTTTCAGGGATTTCGAATTACAGATGTAAGTTTTTCAAGTATACACACCTCATTTTTTTAATTTTTACAGTGTTTAACATTGCGTAAATACTACTGTTAACCATGCGCACGTGTATATTAAAACAAAAAATTGTCACGGCGAACCCATGCACTTATTGCCTTGTAACTCACAATACTCAATAAAACTAATATTAGCAAACCAAATGATCGATTCCCNCGCACACTCATAGCTATTTAGACCTATCGTTAAAAAGTCTTTTCTGTGTGCTCATGTCGGCTTACGTTTTTTTTTTCCAGGGATTTCGAATTACAGATGTAAGTTTTTCAAGTATACACACCTCATTTTTTTAATTTTTACAGTGTTTAACATTGCGTAAATACTACTGTTAACCATGCGCACGTGTATATTAAAACAAAAAATTGTCACGGCAAACCCATGCACTTATTGCCTTGTAACTCACAATACTCAATAAAACTAATATTAGCAAACCAAATGATCGATTCCCATTGGCTACACGGATTCACGGACATGGGAGAGTTGGGAGTTGCCCAGCTTTCTTGCGTGTATCCGTACGCTATTCGTGTCCGCATGCCTGTCATTGTAGATTGAACGCGGAATGTGTTGCGTGATCCGCATCCATATCTTTGTAGAACGGGCCTAACCACGCAAGTCCTTGCGACGTTTGTGGTAAATTTGCCAGGTGGTGTTTGTTTTCGACACACTGCCAGCGTAAGTCCACGCCTAGCTTGACCTCGAGGCGTTAGAGGGAACCAACCTCAAACGGGGCGATTCAAGGTTAGTCCGTGCTTCTCCTTGACAGTGTCAGGTTTGCGTGTTCCTGTAGCTATCAGGTCCGTGCCAATGCGAACTTTCCGTACATTTGAGCCGGCCTCAAGAGATAAGAAAGCGCTATCTCAAGGTCATGGACTTAGATAAATTTCGCGCATCTGTATGTTAGAGCTAGGTGAACGCGGCAATGCACAGTATATTTAGTGTGCTAACGTTGCCGCTGGTGTTGAAGTTATTTTACAGCAAAATGAGAACAACTGAACCGATTTCCTTAAATCAAACTTTATTGTCATTCGTGCATTATGCACAAGCTCTACATGGCCAAGAATATGCAAATTTCCAATTGTACCGATTAACTTCCTATAAATGTTTAGTTGCAAGTCGGCTTCTTCGCAGTCATACAAACTCATCGAGAAAGAAATGGCAATAAGCCATTTGAAGGCGCTCTCGCGCTGAAGGATCCCGGCAAAAGTTCCGACAAACTTTGCGAGCGTGTCCAGTACCACCTGCTGCGAATGTCTCCTCTTGAAGTCAAGTGAAGACCCGGCAGTCCCTCGGGGACCAAGTGAAAGCTGTGGCGACAATCCTTTTACTTCGAGCTGGGCAGCCAAGGGAAGTTCAGTGAACCCTAGGTGGTTTTGTCTTCGTCCTTCCCCTACACAGCGCGGCAAGACAACCTTCCTCAGGCGAAGTCCCTTGGCCGGGAGACGCCGTTGTCAGGTAGCTGTCGACTTAACCCNAAACCCATGCACTTATTGCCTTGTAACTCACAATACTCAATAAAACTAATATTAGCAAACCAAATGATCGATTCCCATTGGCTACACGGATTCACGGACATGGGAGAGTTGGGAGTTGCCCAGCTTTCTTGCGTGTATCCGTACGCTATTCGTGTCCGCATGCCTGTCATTGTAGATTGAACGCGGAATGTGTTGCGTGATCCGCATCCATATCTTTGTAGAACGGGCCTAACCACGCAAGTCCTTGCGACGTTTGTGGTAAATTTGCCAGGTGGTGTTTGTTTTCGACACACTGCCAGCGTAAGTCCACGCCTAGCTTGACCTCGAGGCGTTAGAGGGAACCAACCTCAAACGGGGCGATTCAAGGTTAGTCCGTGCTTCTCCTTGACAGTGTCAGGTTTGCGTGTTCCTGTAGCTATCAGGTCCGTGCCAATGCGAACTTTCCGTACATTTGAGCCGGCCTCAAGAGATAAGAAAGCGNTGTTCCTGTAGCTATCAGGTCCGTGCCAATGCGAACTTTCCGTACATTTGAGCCGGCCTCAAGAGATAAGAAAGCGTTATCTCAAGGTCATGTACTTAGATAAATTTCGCGCATCTGTATGTTAGAGCTAGGTGAACGCGGCAATGCACAGTATATTTAGTGTGCTAACGTTGCCGCTGGTGTTGAAGTTATTTTACAGCAAAATGAGAACAACTGAACCGATTTCCTTAAATCAAACTTTATTGTTATTCGTGCATTATGCACAAGCTCTACATGGCCAAGAATATGCAAATTTCCAATTGTACCGATTAACTTCCTATAAATGTTTAGTTGCAAGTCGGCTTCTTCGCAGTCATACAAACTCATCGAGAAAGAAATGGCAATAAGCCATTTGAAGGCGCTCTCGTGCTGAAGGATCCCGGCAAAAGTTCCGACAAACTTTGCGAGCGTGTCCAGTACCACCTGCTGCGAATGTCTCCTCTTGAAGTCAAGTGAAGACCCGGCAGTCCCTCGGGGACCAAGTGAAAGCTTTGGCGACAATCCTTTTACTTCGAGCTGGGCAGCCAAGGGAAGTTCAGTGAACCCTAGGTGGTTTTGTCTTCGTCCTTCCCCTTCACAGTGCGGCAAGACAACCTTCCTCAGGCGAAGTCCCTTGGCCGGGAGACGCCGTTGTCAGGTAGCTGTCGACTTAACCCNCGCGGCAAGACAACCTTCCTCAGGCGAAGTCCCTTGGCCGGGAGACGCCGTTGTCAGGTAGCTGTCGACTTAACCCTCCCACCCTACAGCCCCTGGAGTGTTGTCTGGAGTCAGGCTATTACCGCCCTCTTGCTGCCATCAAGCCACGATCCATCTTCAACGACGCGGGGTCTCTCTCGGCTCGCCCTCGAGTTTCGCCATGCCCTTTCCGATAATGAGATGCTGAAACGTTTCGCTCAGGCTTTGCTCGAGAGGCGATTCACCTGCTGTCTTGTGCTATGTTGGAGCCTGGGACTTTCACGACGCAATGCCAGTACGTTGTACAGTAGTGCATGGAGAGACTAAAAGCAGGTTTACTATCGATAAATTATGCGTTGACGTAAGATTTATGACTTTTGCAGAAGAACTGGAACTATTTGAACAGTTTACTGATTCACATTACAACTAAGCAGGTTGTGTGTATTGGTGGGAATTCCTTAAACTTTAAAGAACTATCTGTAGCTTATTTTACATCCTAAGTAAAAGTTGTGAGGCAGTGGCCAATCAGAGAGGCAGTAGTTGTTGTTGGCGGCGAACTGATATTTATATATTTGAAGTTTAATGGCGTTGGTGAGTTTATGTTATTATGATGGTTTGATTGGACGGTGTCCAATGCCGACCATGAGACTAAATAAAAATCTCGCTCACACACAGAACTCACAACCATCATAATAATTGTATCTACAGAAATATACAAAAATTAAAAATATTAAAAGGGCAAGTAAGTAAGCACGTTTATAATTACATTTGTAAAGTCCTTCTTGCGAAAAGTATCTGCCAGAAAACGCCAAGTTTTAATATTTATGTCACTAAATGCTTGTTGTGGTACGTGAGGTTAGGTTGTTAGTTAAAAACAAAATGTAAATATGGATCCCTTATCGTGAGTGTTCTTAGATGAAATTTAAAATTGACATATGGGCTGTGCATCGTAGACACAGACAGCGATCGGTGGTTACTGCATAATTCTTGATTCATAATTTTTCAACTGTAAACCCATCTTAAGACAATGGGATCCCTGGATACGTTTCAAACAGTTGGAACACCAATTGGAGGCTTGCAAATTCGGTAAAGCTGGGACCGAGAGCAAACTGTTATCCTTCCAGTTTCGTACATATTTTTGCGTGACGACTTTTAATGGATGACCACCTAGAAACTAACAAAATTAGGTTAGTGTTCAGATTTTTTTGGTTCGATCTCACATGCTTTATTAAATTACCGCTCTCTAACTTATTTCAGTTGTTTATGGACACTCATTTTGAAACTAAAGCTTTACTTATATGGCAGTATACATTACGCGTGCAGAACAAACATAAATCCTAAATTTTCCCCAAATAATTATGATGTAATAAGTGTAGTATTATTTTAAAATTACAAATGCTCTCGTTTCACAATTACTAGTTAACGTGTGAAACAATCTGACGACTACGTTTGAAGGCATTTCTAAAATGTAAAGGTGCTATAGTAAGAAATATTGTAAATGCTTTGAAAAGAAGTTATTGCACATAAGTGGAAAATTCAACATGGCGGATGAGGCGGATCCTTAACCCCAATGCTCCCGCGTATTCTTATTTAAAATTTTATTTTGAAACTAACTTTAGCTTGCGTCTTTGCCATCTATGATGTTACATGTACAATAAAGTTTGTGTTTTGTAAATTTTAAAAAATATGTCATTGAATTTGTGTGATGCACATTGAAATAAAAGATTTGCACACGGCTATGCTCAACCGGAATTTCCACTTCTGTTTTTGACAGACTGAAAGGAACGAAATGTTTTACCGTATCTTCGTTTGCACGTTTACTGATTTTGTCGATACAAATTAATGTTTGGCAGATTATAAGTAAACAAGTATTTTCCTCGCGGCTTTGGACGTTCATAAATTGAACTCATCACTGAATTCATTGAGTAGCATATTTAAATTTTACGAATTTATTTTGCCCCGTGCTATACTAGCACGGAATTTTAATTAGTCAGTGAAATTTGTTCTGGAGTATCAAATTATCCATGTATTCTGAATACACGGTGGCGGCACTTTTAAGGAAACCAAATACATTACTACGAAGTTCAAAATACGTAGGTTAATACGATGTTCCCAGAAATAATGTATTATTCCAAATGATTATGTACATATCGTCTGTGATACAGCAGTGTAACAAAACAAGGTAATTAAAAAATCTCCATGTAATAGAAAAAAATTGAAAGGAAAACAATCGTTTGATTTATATTGCTCAATTCCATGTTAATATGGCGTACAGTAATTTTTGCGTAATTCTGAGGATAAAACACGTACGCCGTGATCACAAAAAACACTTGTTACAAGTGAAATGCCTGTTATAGAAACCAAGCGCGGTGGCGTAATTGTAAACCACCAGACTTTCATTCAGATGGACGCGGGTTCGATCCACAGTCCAACCATACTGATAACAGTTATCACTGGTTACCCCAAATCACAGGTGAAAGCTGAGGTGGTTGGGCCATGACTGTTTCCTATCCCGTTCCGGCTTCTCTGAGCGACATGCTCCGTCTCTGCCGTAGAATGTATTAGTTTGTAACTTTGGCTTCGAGACCTAAAGCGATTCATGGCCAGTATAAACACTTTTGTATATTTGTTGCAAATATGGCTCTTGTAACGTTGCAAATAATAATTCGTACAAGTAATATTATTGTATTTTTACAAATATTTAGTGCTGTAAATTAACTCAGTGCATTTNGCAAATAATAATTCGTACAAGTAATATTATTGTATTTTTACAAATATTTAGTGCTGTAAATTAACTCAGTGCATTTTTTATTTTTTTTTATTTTTGCAGTGTTTATAATGATTTCTCCACTCTGGATCCACGACCAAGCAAGATCATTGTTGTATTACCTTACATTATTACACTCATCTTACATTACATTTCGTTTTTGGACTATTTGTAATGTGTAAATAGTTAATCAGTGTCAATAATGAGCTAAATNCCTTACATTATTACACTCATCTTACATTACATTTCGTTTTTGGACTATTTGTAATGTGTAAATAGTTAATCAGTGTCAATAATGAGCTAAATAATAGTATCTAACCAGTATTTATTTTTCATAGCAGCGTATTACTTTGCGTATCTTGAAGCTGTATTTATAGCTAAATATTTGATTTGCTTAAACCTATCATATTACTTTTAGGCCTTATTAAAATGTGTAATTACATGTGTATCCCCGTATATGTAATAACCGGGATTAAAATAAGATACAATTTCCTTGCCCCGTCTTTAAATAGAATAAGATACTATTAGGCAACCATTGTTTCACTTAGGCGTAATTTTTTTTGTTTATATCTCAGACAGAGTCAAATTATGGCCGTGACTCTGGTTATCATGAATAACTATGAGCCAAATTTTTGATTGCTTGAAATTATACCATGTTCATACTCTACAGGTTTAAACAGTATTTAGCACTTAAGGTTATTAACAAATTTAAACGTACAAGAAGTTACCTAATAGACTTATTTTGGAAATGAATTGAGACGTGGGTAAGAAGACGCGTTTTTTTTCCTTTAGTAAAAAAATAATGGTACAAAACTGTTTATTTTATTTTATTCATAACTTGATCTGATGAATTAATTCATAATTTCGCTAAGTTTATGTAACGATAGTTTTAAAATAAAATATTTTACAAAGTAAAATATCATTCTTTTTTTCTTTATGCCGTTATTTATTTCTTTGCGATGTGGGGGGAAATTCTTTTCAAAATTCAACCGTATCATTATTTATTTACTCCTAGATTTTGCATGGTGAAATTAAGGTTAATTAAAAATAACCGTTAATAAACTTTGACCTTCGAAAATAACGCCATATAAAGTAAAGAAAACTACTTTAAATCAGGAAATATACGAGTAATCATTCTGTCTAGCACTTATCAGGCAAAACAATGCATGAATGTCAAAACCAGATACTCAGAAAAGTAATTTATTGAATATTTTCATTTTGACTGTTTTGGAAATATGGTCTCTCTTCTACTGGCCATTACAATACAGCGTCCCCTAGAGCGCTGCTAAGGTCCTTTGAAAGATGTGGAAGGGTAGGCATTCACTAATACTTCCACTTCCTGGAAATTTTTCGGCGAGGTTCGCGATGGTCGTACCATTCCCAAGGGATCCTAGGGAAAGGCAGGATTGTCACGAGCTCTTGAGGAAGAAGGAGGTTCTTTCATTGTTCCTTGGACAAAGCTCGGTGGCATCCTGTAGTCACATGGGTTCGCTGACCCACCTAAGTTCATTGAACGGGGTCTTTTTTCCACCACCGCGTTCCCTCCGCCAACAACTACTAAAAGCCGTCGAATACACAACGTTTACTGCTGCAGATTTATTTATTTCGTCTTATTTTTTGTGGGCGAAGATAAGAAATTTGCCATCTCTACCACTGTACCCATTATGCACGTGGGTACCGCATTAAAAAAAAAGAAAGAAGATAATAATAAAATTGTACAGCTTAAAGACTAGATGCCACGACTTATTGACAACATAGAGGACACTACACTTACATGACAATTGATGTGATGAGATTCGTAATGATGCAGGACAGCAAGAGCATGTCACTTTAAAGGCAGACTAATGAGAATAATTCAACTGAAACGTTTTATTAATAAATTCTAAACTATATAGGTATTAAAATTTAAACATTATGTTAAATCTCAGCATACTACATTATGACATAATATGACGATATTAAATAAAGATACTAAGATAATTTGGTATCGTACAAAGTAAAACTAATGAAAAGATCAAAATGCCGTATTAATTACAAAAATTTAAATTTTAACGATTAATTGCTCAAACTGATACTATAGTTCGTACATGGTTAATGGAACACTTTCAAAATCATTGCCTAGTTTCTTCTTGCAACACTGTTATCATATAAAATTTGTTTGTTTATTTAAATATTTATTTTATTTTAGGCATTTATTGTGTTGGCTAACCTAAGGTTAAGATGCCTCCTATTATANGCAAATAATAATTCGTACAAGTAATATTATTGTATTTTTACAAATATTTAGTGCTGTAAATTAACTCAGTGCATTTATTATTTTTTTTTATTTTTGCAGTGTTTATAATGATTTCTCCACGCTGGATCCACGACCAAGCAAGATCATTGTTGTATTACCTTACATTATTACACTCATCTTACATTACATTTCGTTTTTGGACTATTTGTAATGTGTAAATAGTTAATCAGTGTCAATAATGAGCTAAACAATAGTATCTAACCAGTATTTATTTTTCATAGCAGCGTATTACTTTGCGTATCTTGAAGCTGTATTTATAGCTAAATATTTGATTTAAACCTATCATATTACTTTTAGGCCTTATTAAAATGTGTAATTACATGTGTATCCCCGTATATGTAATAACCAGGATTAAAATATGATACAATTTCCTTTCCCCGTCTTTAAATAGAATAAGATACTATTAGGCAACCATTGTTTCACTTAGGCGTAATTTTTTTTGTTTATATCTCAGACAGAGTCAAATTATGGCCGTGACTCTGGTTATCATGAATAACTATGAGCCAAATTTTTGATTGCTTGAAATTATACCATGTTCATACTCTACAGGTTTAAACAGTATTTAGCACTTAAGGTTATTAACAAATTTAAACGTACAAGAAGTTACCTAATAGACTTATTTTGGAAATGAATTGAGACGTGGGTAAGAAGACGCGTTTTTTTTCCTTTAGTGAAAAAATAATTGTACAAAACTGTTTATTTTATTTTATTCATAACTTGATCTGATGAATTAATTCATAATTTCGCTAAGTTTATGTAACGATAGTTTTAAAATAAAATATTTTACAAAGTAAAATATCATTCTTTTTTTCTTTATGCCGTTATTTATTTCTTTGCGATGTGGGGTGAAATTGTTTTCAAAATTCAACCGTATCATTATTTATTTACTCCTAGATTTTGCATGGTGAAATTAAGGTTAATTAAAAATAACCGTTAATAAACTTTGACCTTCGAAAATAACGCCATATAAAGTAAAGAAAACTACTTTAAATCAGGAAATATACGAGTAATCATTCTGTCTAGCACTTATCAGGCAAAACAATACATGAATGTCAAAACCAGATACTCAGAAAAGTAATTTATTGAATATTTTCATTTTGACTGTTTTGGAAATATGGTCTCTCTTCTACTGGCCATTACAATACAGCGTCCCCTAGAGCGCTGCTAAGGTCCTTTGAAAGATGTGGAAGGGTAGGCATTCACTAATACTTCCACTTCCTGGAAATTTTTCGGCTAGGTTCGCGATGGTCGTACCATTCCCAAGGGATCCTAGGGAAAGGCAGGATTGTCACGAGCTCTTGAGGTAGAAGGAGGTTCTTTCATTGTTCCTTGAACAAAGCTCGGTGGCATCCTGTAGTCACATGGGTTCGCTGACCCACCTAAGTTCATTGAACGGGGTATTTTTTCCACCACCGCGTTCCCTCCGCCAACAACTACTAAAAGCCGTCGAATACACAACGTTTACTGCTGCAGTTTTATTTATTTCGTCTTATTTTTTGTGGGCGAAGTTAAGAAATTTGCCATCTCTACACTGTACCCATTATGCACGTGGGTACCGCGTTAAAAAAAAAGAAAGAAGATAATAATAAAATTGTACAGCTTAAAGACTAGATGCCACGACTTATTGACAACATAGAGGACACTACACTTACATGACAATTGATGTGATGAGATTCGTAATGATGCAGGACAGCAAGAGCATGTCACTTTAAAGGCAGACTAATGAGAATAATTCAACTGAAACGTTTTATTAATAAATTCTAAACTATATAGGTATTAAAATTTAAACATTATGTTAAATCTCAGCATACTACATTATGACATAATATGACGATATTAAATAAAGATACTAAGATAATTTGGTATCGTACAAAGTAAAACTAATGAAAAGATCAAAATGCCGTATTAATTACAAAAATTTAAATTTTAACGATTAATTGCTCAAACTTATACTATAGTTCGTACATGATTAATGGAACACTTTCAAAATCATTGCCTAGTTTCTTCTTGCAACACTGTTATCATATAAAATTTGTTTGTTTATTTAAATATTTATTTTATTTTAGGCATTTATTGTGTTGGCTAACCTAAGGTTAAGATGCCTCCTATTATACTTAACTAACTTGAGTGCAGTACTAAACATGCGCAAGCATAAAAATTATAGTAATTACTTAAATTAACTAAATCCCTAAGTGAAGTATGACTACACAGATTAATTGATTGAATATTTAAAATTAATCTATGGACAGTAAAATACATGGTGTGAAACGTGTAAATATATTAATTCAGTGGTAGTTGTGAGAATATTATTTAATGTATATATTTTTTAATTCCTGCTTTATTTTGGGAGACTAATCGGGAGACGGCTAAATACGTATTAACTAGAATTTAAGTTTAAACACAATACACGCGCATTTGTCTTACCTGGCATTCAAACCCGGACCTTCTGCCCCTGCTGCGAAAATGCCTCGACAATCTCGCCTACGGAGGTCACCTTTATAGGAATTAACACTTAGAATAATTTTTCTGCACATAGTATTATTTTGTGGAAGTAACAAGAAGCTTGCCAAAACTGTATAAAATAATCTCTTATTACTGCAATTACTATCAAACAGTTTAGCGATTACTACATAATAATTTTCCGTTCATCACAAAAAGTTTTGACATTCTGAGTTCCCCAAATATTTTCTAACAGGTATTTTTTTTTATTGGCTGTTAATATTGTCACCCACCTAATGTCTAACTTCCCACACGTCGGTGAGTAAAACTATGAAAAATAATTGCGTTAGCTCTGTTTTTTCTTTTTAATTAATTTTGTTTTTAATGGGGAAGAAAAATTTTCGGCCTTACACTTGACAGGTTTCTTACAGTAGACATAAAAATAATTACTCTGTTAATTAATAAAATTATTTAATTAATCAAAATGTATCAAAGCCGTATACAAAAAATTCGAGAAAATAAAGTCATAGAAATATTGCACAAGGTAATAAATAGTTAACCAAATAATAGAGGAAAGGTTATTGGATCTCAATAACCAACCGAAGAGTCATTTAATTTGGCCCATATTTATTTACAATTTTGCGAAATAATGAAGCAATTACAAAAGAATTTTCAGAGACCACCAATTTAATGTTATTATTCCGTTTCCTACACTAATGCAGCTGCTAGAAAACTCGTGCGATGTTATTCCGCTATTAAATACATTCTTGATTGTACAAGGCAGATTATTAATACAGTAATATTTTTTATAAATATTTCATTTCGACATCAGCAATGTTGTCTATCACTTCTCTGAAGTCCAGCTTCTTAGCCACGGACAGCTCAGCCGAGGTAAAGTGCTAATCTAATCCTGTAATTGTTTTTTATCCATAGCACTATTCAGATAGATATTTATTATTTTAAGTTTGGGAAACAGACGCCCTAAACGAATTACGAAATGTTGTAACGTTTTAATGTATCGCTTCCTGTTTTCTACTCACAAGAGCACGGATTTGCATATTAACAATATATTTAATTTCCTTATGTATTCCAAGGTTTTCCATGGACGACACATGAGTAAAGTCAGACGCTCCAGAGTAATGTTAATTTTATATGCTGGAAGGATACAATATAGGCATATAATTTATTAAAATAATTCAGTAGCTGTTTATAAGCTGTGTATTGTGGTTATTTTATTTGATGGACGATTATGTGAATATTAGTTGTAAATAACAGATAACAGCAGTTTACTAAGAGATTGACGCCTACGGCGTCTCTAGATTTACTCGTCCGTACTCAAGCTATAGTGGAGCTCACAGGCGGGTACGTCNGTTTCTTACAGTAGACATAAAAATAATTACTCTGTTAATTAATAAAATTATTTAATTAATCAAAATGTATCAAAGCAGTATACAAAAAATTCGAGAAAATAAAGTCATAGAAATATTGCACAAGGTAATAAATAGTTAACCAAATAACAGAGGAAAGGTTAATGGATCTCAATAACTAACCGAAGAGTCATTTAATTTGGCCCATATTTATTTACAATTTTGCGAAATAATGAAGCAATAACAAAAGAATTTTCAGAGACCACCAATTTAATGTTATTATTCCGTTTCTTACACTAATGCAGCTGCTAGAAAACTCGTGCGATGTTATTCCGCTATTAAATGCATTCTTGATTGCACAAGGCAGATTATTTATACAGTAATATTTTTTATAAATACTTAATTTTGACTTCAGCAATGTTGTCTATCACTTCTCTGAAGTCCAGCTTCTTAGCCACGTACAGCTCAGCCGAGGTAAAGTGCTAATCTAAACCTGTAATTGTTTTTTATCCATAGCACTATTCAGATAGATATTTATTATTTTAAGTTTGGGAAACAGACGCCCTAAACGAATTACGAAATGTTGTAACGTTTTAATGTATCGCTTCCTGTTTTCTACTCACAAGAGCACGGATTTGCATATTAACAATATATTTAATTTCCTTATGTATTCCAAGGTTTTCCATGGACGACACATGAGTAAAGTCAGACGCTCCAGAGTAATGTTAATTTTATATGCTGGAAGGATACAATATAGGCATATAATTTATTAAAATAATTCAGTAGCTGTTTATACGCTGTGTATTGAGACTGATTGTGGTTATTTGATTTGATGGACGATTATGTGAATATTAGTTGTAAATAACAGATAACAGCAGTTTACTAAGAGATATGAAGTCGATAGTTTTTTCTTTGTAGTGTCTGTAAATAAATTAGGAAATTATTATTAACTTGTATTTAATTAGGATAACCATCCCTTAAAGTGTCTGGCTCGGTCCACAAACTTTGAGAAATTGTAACAATAATTTAAACAGGCGTGTGTAAAACTAGAACGACGGAATATATATATTATAGTTTAAGAAGATAAAGTCAAAAAATACTTACCTCATTTACGTTTTACTACTCTCTTCTCGGGCTTCGCGAATAAATATGGCACACAATCGGAGCAAACGAACAATGCCTTAAGTTGTTCCTATCTTAAGTTGTGCTACACTGCCTATCTGGAAGGAGATACCGCACCATTGCCTGCCTGACTAAAGTGACTAAAGGTACTATCCGCCGATGAGGGTTGATGTATGGTTTTATGACACCTCTCTAAGGGGCTGTAGACAGCATAACACAGACTGCCCCCCAAAGCGCTGGCTTGCCATTGGATTTGTCCAGGATGGTTCGGCATGGTGAAGAGTCAATCAGTGAACACTAATGTGCATAATGTTTGATCATAACGGTACACATATACATATTATTTATTAAATATGTATTGTATAACTTATATAAATTATTTATTTATGTTAAATTTCCACCTTGTGGAGCTTCTCATGAATTAGGACCCGAGGCAGAGTTTAAGTGGAAATACTTTGACATACCTTATCTTTAATTTTTGCACATGAGAGTATTATATTCAACCTATTCTTTTAATACAAACTCACTTCACTGCTATGCTCTTTGAATTATATTTGCAATGAGCGTAAGTGTTAAAATAAAAAACTGCTTCAGACCTACGACATTGCAGAACTACGTCACCAAGAACCACATAGAGGATGACATTAATAACATACTGGAATAAGCCCAGACTAACTGTTGTCAACTGATATTTAAGATATAACAATAAAAATAACCCCACGAGGAATCCATTTAAGAGTTCGGAAAACTAAACAAAACGAAACAGAACGGGTAGCAAACGAACAAACAACAAAGACAAATACAAGCAAAAAACTCTATACGACCCAAATAACACAACAAAGACGAACACTATGACGAAGACAATTATGTACGCTCAAAACCTGACGACACTTTGAACTATTTTTTTTCCTTTTAGCTACTTTGTAGGTTCTGCACATATATATTTTTGATTGGTAATGCTGATTATAATACACATTATTGTGCTATTGGTGATCCATATTATTGTGCTATTGTTTTTTTATTTGTATTTCTCTAAACATTCCCTTGTTCAGGATATGTACATTATTGGAAACCACAGATCATTTTTAGAAGTTAATCTAATTGAGCTATCATATTTCTGTTTCGACTCTTGTTAATTTAAGTATTTCAGTATATTTATTTCTTGCTCATTATGTTTACGAATGTGTACATTCTGTTATACCTGGTTAAAATGTAAGAGAAGGCATTGAAGCCTTAACTACGCCAGTATAAATAAAGTAGAAATAAATAAACAAATAAAATACGAGGATCTCTGCAGTATAAGTGTAAGCAAACATACAGCTTTTCGGCCATACTTTGGTTATTTTTACGTAGCGATCTTAGCCTTGCGGCCATANAGTAGTAAATTGGCCCTTTAGACACCAGTATAAACACTTTCTACCAAGCGGCAGCTTTGGTGCTTGTCAAGATATTAAGTCGATAGTTTTTTCTTTGTAGTCAGACATTTATTTAATCCTTTAATAATAATTGAACATAAATTAATCCTTAACCATCCCTTAAAGTGTCTGGCTTGGTCCACAAACTTTGAGAAATTGTAACAATAATTTAATCAGGCGTGTGTAGAACTAGAACCACGGAATATATGTATTATAGTTTAAGAATATAAAGTCAAAAAATACTTACCTCATTTACGTTTTACTACTCTCTTCTCGGGCTTCGTGAATAAATATGGCACACNGATAAAGTCAAAAAATACTTACCTCATTTACGTTTTACTACTCTCTTCTCGGGCTTCGCGAATAAATATGGCACACAATCGGAGCAAACGAACAATGCCTTAAGTTGTTCCTATCTTAAGTTGTGCTACACTGCCTATCTGGAAGGAGATACCGCACCATTGCCTGCCTGACTAAAGTGACTAAAGGTACTATCCNGTTGTGCTACACTGCCTATCTGGAAGGAGATACCGCACCATTGCCTGCCTGACTAAAGTGACTAAAGGTACTATCCACCGATGAGGGTTGATGTATGGTTTTATGACACCTCTCTAAGGGGTTGTACACAGCATAACACAGACTGCCCCCCAAAGCGCTGGCTTGCCATTGGATTTGTCCAGGATGGTTCGGCATGGTGAAGAGTCAATCAGTGAACACTAATGTGCATAATGTTTGATCATAACGGTACATATATACATATTATTTATTAACTATGTATTGTATAAGTTATATAAATTATTTATTTATGTTAAATTTCCACCTTGTGGAGCTTCTCATGAATTAGGACCCGAGGCAGAGTGTAAGTGGAAATACTTTGACTTACATTATCTTTAATTTTTGCACATTTCCTATTCTTTTAATACAAACTCACTTCACTGCTATGCTCTTTGAATTATATTTGCAATGAGCGTAAGTGTTAAAATAAAAAACTGCTTCAGACCTACGACATTGCAGAACTACGTCACCAAGAACCACATAGAGGATGACATTAATAACATACTGGAATAAGCCCAGACTAACTGTTGTCAACTGATATTTAAGATATAACAATAAAAATAACCCCACGAGGAATCCATTTAAGAGTTCGGAAAACTAAACAAAACGAAACAGAACGGGTAACAAACGAACAAACAACAAAGACAAATACAAGCAAAAAACTCTATACGACCCAAATAACACAACAAAGACGAACACTATGACGAAGACAATTATGTACGCTCAAAACCTGACGACACTTTGAACTATTTTTTTTCCTTTTAGCTACTTTGTAGGTTCTGCACATATATATTTTTGATTGGTAATGCTGATTATAATACACATTATTGTGCTATTGGTGATCCATATTATTGTGCTATTGTTTTTTATTTTTATTTCTCTAAACATTCCCTTGTTCAGGATATGTACATTATTGGAAACCACAGATCATTTTTAGAAGTTAATCTAATTGAGCTATCATATTTCTGTTTCGACTCTTGTTAATTGAAATATTTCAGTATATTTCTTTCTTGCTCATTATGTTTACGAATGTGTACATTCTGTTATACCTGGTTAAAATGTAAGAGAAGGCATTGAAGCGTTAACTACGCCAGTATAAATAAAGTAGAAATAAATAAACAAATAAAATACGTGGATCTCTGCAGTAAAAGTGTAAGCAAACATACAGCTTTTCGGCCATACTTTGGTTATTTTTACGTAGCGATCTTAGCCTTGCGGCCATACCGCGCTACGGCCGCCCAATCGGCAGGGAAGAGGGATCACGCCGTCTCAACGCAGGTGTCCCAGCTATTCACCTGAGGTAACCAAGCCCGAAGCCCCGACTTGATACACAAGCTCAACCAAGAGCACCCTACCACAAGGCCTCAGACCCTAGTACTCAGATTACCAATCGTGTGATCTGGCCGGAGCACTACCCGGACCCCTAACGTCTTGCCAGGACGCTTCCGGAACAGGTGCCTGCTCACCGCTCGGTATTTCTTTAAGAGGGGGAATCTCTCCAGACATCCTCCAGCATACGGAGTTAACCACTGCCAGCGCGAGTCCAACCTCTATTGATCGGAACACCAGAGGGAACCTCTGATGGGTCTAACCCGATCAGCCCGTGCTCCCACTTATTTGCCATGGCACTCATGTCCGAACGCCCCGCCAACCCCACCACCGGCAGACAGCGTGCGGTGAAACTCTGCCGGGTGGTTTCCGTCATTATCTAAATCCGCAGGTCCTTTACCATGGGCACCCGTAGGTCCCACAGGTCCAGAGTTTTCCCAGTTGTCGTCACCGTCCACCGTTATCACCCATCCAACAGCAGTGCAGCCAACGAGCTGTCATCGGACACTTGTCCTTTACCATACATTAGAATTTATTCACCCAGGAAATTCCTGCCTTGGGCCCCAACGGCCTGAATGCCAAGTGGTCCAACACCCCGCCAAGTGGTCGGGCCTAGGTAGCAGCTATCGACGTGCATCTCTGCAGCAAGGACTTATAAAATGATTAAATAAATAAACCTCAACTTATAATAGTGTTACGAAGCTATACGACATTTTTCCTTAACTTTCGCCGACAAAAAGTCAGTTTTTTTTGCAACTTGTAATCTTGAAGAACACCGTTTACCTATACTTTGATAATAACCAAATAATAACTGGTCTTTCAATCGACACATTCTTCAGAATAATATCAAGCACCGCAAATGACATAGAATTACATATAAAGTGATATTCTGGGGAGACATTAAAAATGTGTACTTGTGTTCTCATGTTTTTATATAGCCTTCAGAAATTGGCATCTTTAATAAAATAATGACTTTAACAGATATATAATATATTCTTCTTTTTTCTTCCTTCGTTCTTCTTCCCTTGTAATATTTTAATTTGTTTAGGTAAATTTAGGGAAAAAATTTGTAATATTATTTATGTTTACTAATATGAGTACGATTCAGAGAATTCTATATACAATTTTAGTCCCTGAGTTTATTGTAAAAATCGGTATTTTTTTCTATAATATGTATATAAGTAGTCTCTTTTTAAATTGTAGTAAATAGACCAAAGGTAGAACACTGCAGGACTAAATTAGTAAATTACTTAAAATAAATAAATAAACCTTTAAATTTATGGCGTCAGAAATTCATAAATATTAACTACCTTTAAGCGGACAATTCTAGCAAAGTATTTTTTGCTTACCAAGGTTGCAAAACGTGTAGCTGTAGGATTTTTCTTTCTTGAACATTGTGTACTGACTTCCAAAAACGCCAATTAATGTGTTAAGTAGAGACTGNAGCTGTAGGATTTTTCTTTCTTGAACATTGTGTACTGACTTCCAAAAACGCCAATTAATGTGTTAAGTAGAGACTGACGCCCACGCGCTCTTGAAACCAAACTACAACCGACACTGAACCTGGCACCCGGCAACCACGGGGCACTGAGGAAAACACGTAAGTTTCAGTGGTAAGTATGATAGCAATTATCTTCTTACCAGTCAAGGTAAACTTGATAGCAGGCTTCTACCACGCTCGCCTTGAGACCAATACGCCGCTTGTCAGCTCTGTTAATTATATTATACATTCCCATCAATCGCCCTCAAACACGCAAAAATTATTGCTCACTTCGTAAAAATTATACACCCAATGTAACGGAAAAGCCAGCAAGAAGTTGGTTTTAAAGTTTAAGTTGAAAACATGTAGGAGTTTGGCATGGAATCATTTTTAGGAGCTGTAAGTTAAAAAATAATGTATAACAGAATTTGCAAAAAAAAATTTAAGAACGAAAATGTGTGACCCAACGACAATTTAAGACAAATGAGAAATAATGGGAAATGCTCTTCGTATTTTGCTCTAATTTTTTTAAAAGAAGCTTAGCTGGTTTTTAGACAACGGAATTACAATTGCCAATAATAGCGGCAAACTTAATTATTTACCAGGTAAAACTTGTTACCAACAAAACGATTTACAGTGATTACATGTCTTCGTACATTTATGTATTTTTCATCTACCCAGTGTCCCATATTACGTATTAGCTTAAATTTTTCTGAAATAGTGATTAAGATCAAACTACAGCAGCTTATACTGCATTTAGGGATTATATTAGGTAATAATTATTTTGTATACTTTCGACTTATATATTTTAACAAGCCCGTAGCCTCAAGTTGCTGACGTTAATCGGTTACATCAAACAGAAATTTAAGAATTAGGTTCTCTTTTTGATTTCGTCACATTTCCCAATAAAAATTTTGGAAAAATACTAGAATGAGTATTTTTTAAAGAAAAATTATTTTAAAGACTAACATTTATTACTATTGTATTTAAAACACACAAATACATAAAAAAAACATATACATACATACATATCAGCCTCCCGTGGCGCAGTCGGTTGGTGCGCCGCCGGTCTGGGGTGCGGAAGGTTCTGGGTTCTAATCCCAGGTAAAACATATGTGTTAGTTTGTTAGGTCGTAAGTTAGTTTGTAAGCCGTCCCCTGATAAACATTCAGGCATAACACCTGGGAACGTTAGTAAGCCCAATACAATACGCATACGTACATAATATATGTACAATACGGATACATAGGCCCTATTTCATAGACTACATACATATGCATACTTTATGCATGCGTATACAGATAACCATACATAGGAATACATGCTCATAAAGGTTGTTCACAATAAAGTGAGCATTTTTTAAAACAACCTTTCAAAAATGTCACAGCCCCTACCTGACGACGGAGAGAAAGTAGATCAATGTCTTAACGCTTAATTAATAGTGTTTGGAAAACATCTGAGAAAATTGAAAATATTTGTTTCTCTTTCTATATTTTTAATGCATGTGCATGAATTAGCAAAATTTTAAAATATTTGCTGTTCTAATAATTGCCCAGTTTTACTTGACCAACGCATGAATAATGTCACTTGGTCCACGACAATGTTTATTTTACATATGGCGGAAATGTACGGAATGTGCGCACAAGTAGATCTTCAGCAGGGCTTTCAAAAGTGCTCACTTTACCGCGAACAGCCTTTAAATACATGCAGNAGTAGATCTTCAGCAGGGCTTTCAAAAGTGCTCACTTTACCGCGAACAGCCTTTAAATACAAACAACCACTTTTATATCAAGGACCGAGAGGGTTGGCGCAATAGTGAAATGCTGGGCTCGCATTCTGGAGGACCACGGTCCAGATGCCATTCTGGCTAGCACGGTTTTATTATTTTATTTTTTTATTTTCAATAGTTTTCAGAAAGCACTACAGGGCATGGCAGCGCTTTCTTTCTCAATTCTCATCTTCAGAGCCGCAGGATCCGTCACTGATAAACCCCGCTGTCGACGAGACGTTAAGTCACAACCATAAAAAATGTATATGTAACTAAGAAGTTTAATAGCTATAGATGCTAAGTTCATTGCGCGACAATCAATAATTGTTTAAACATTAGTGACAACATAACCATCAAATTGATATAAAGGTAAAGCCTTATTTCGCTGGTTGCGATATTGGCACTGTGCCATTTGTAAGCACTTGCTTATTTTTAACTATGTTTTTTTTATCCTCGTATTCTCTTTAAGGGAATATTTTTGGTTTTCCTGGTAAAGCCGTTTTTTTCTTTTCCAGCACCTAGCTTTATTATTCATTTCTATGAAAAAGTAAGGTTAGATCATGTTTCAGTAACTATTTCTATAATTTTGTTTATTTAACTATCAATGTTCCAAGATTTCGTAACTTTTTCATTTTAAAATTTATCGGTGACCAAGTTACTCTGATCAGGATAAGCTGTTGTGTCAACCGATTGAAATAACTTTATTTGAAAGGAATTGTACATATTGTAATGAAATATCCTGTATTTTGTTTGTGAATTTCCTATTTAAATTCTTTTCTGCCAATATAATTTTATAAAGTATTTAAGGTATTAATGCAAAATATCGGATAACAAAAGGATAGTATCACAGGTTGTGTGAAGCCACTTGAGATCTGTAATAGTGACTGGTATTTTCGGAATGCACCCTACTTCTTTCTTCTTGCTCTCTACTAGTTATGGCGTGACTAAAAATATAATTAGCTCCTGCTATTATCCACCTTTAATGTAGTGATCGTTTATTTTTACCTCTTTGGGTGAGTGTTTCTTGTTCTGTTTTTTGATCGTCGCCTCAATAATGCATAGTTTCGTCCTTGCCTCTTTATTGTATGCGTAAATTTTGTATTTACAGCGGTCGACCTGTTCGGTCGGAAAATGTATTGAAGTCGCCTTGCGTCTTCTTGATGCTTGATGCCGTTTGAAAGATGAAGTAACATTCACGCTGGTGTTGGCAAAGGAGGTGTCCTGAATATGAGCCACATCTCAGGAAAGTCCAGCCACCTCTCTTTTATTTTCGGCATGTGCAATAAATACCACAATAAAGTAGTCATGTTATTTCGGACTCAATCTTTTATAAAAAAAAATAAGTAACCTTTAAAGTTGTGTATGACTTCACATATTTTGAAATTCNATTTCGGACTCAATCTTTTATAAAAAAAAATAAGTAACCTTTAAAGTTGTGTATGACTTCACATATTTTGAAATTCTGTCTGCGTTAATCTGATTTTGAACACTATCTATCATTTAAATTGAAAATGACGTAACCTCGAAAATGTTTATTATGGCTCGACATTTTTCGTAGTTTCGAATTTTAATTTTATTATTGTATTATTGTGGGATTCCAACAAAATTAACGATAATTTCTTTNCGGTCTGCGTTAATCTGATTTTGAACACTATCTATCATTTAAATTGAAAATGACGTAACCTCGAAAATGTTTATTATGGCTCGAAATTTTTCGTAGTTTCGAATTTTAATTTTATTATTGTATTATTGTGGGATTCCAACAAAATTAACGATGATTTCTTTTATAGAAAAACCAAAACTTGTCCTATAACATATTTTTGTACCAAAGACTTATGTATATATATATATATAGTTTCTTAGTTTATGTTACTCATTTGAAATATTTATTATTATTTATCACCTTTATTGAAAAANTTTATAGAAAAATCAAAACTTGTCCTATAACATATTTTTGTACCAAAGACTTATGTATATATATATATAGTTTCTTAGTTTATGTTACTCATTTGAAATATTTATTATTATTTATCACCTTTATTGAAAAATAATCATTTTGGTCACACGAATCTCAGTTCTACTTTATTTATCAAACACTTTGCTCGTTTTATTAAAAACCACATTTTACTTTATTGCTGTATATAATAATTATTATTATTATGTATGTGTAAGGGTGCTGGAGTAGGAATTTCGGCTCTGCCTCTTTGTTTCTACATTTTATATTGGTGTCATGCGTATACATCTAGATCCTTTGGAGCTTCTATTTGTAGCATGCTCGTCATTTTTTCCCACGAAGTTTATACCCTGCTACAAAACTGGTAGCAGTATCTTGTGGTTGTGTACGAGTGTGTACCTTTGTGCATGCCTTTATTTGGGCATGTTGTGTGCCTTCCCATTTGGCTTTGGGATTTTTTTGTATAGATAAAGTTGGCACACACTGCATGCTTTACAGTTAAGTTAAAATAAGATATTTTGATTGTTCTTTTGTCTCTTGTTACTGCGTCTTATTGTTTGCCATGGCTGCCATTGTACCAGAATATCTCGTCAAGGACAAGTGTCAATATGAGTTTATTATTAGAGGTGTTCAACCTCCTGAGAACACTGCTATGTCATTTAGGAGCACTTTGCGTGCTGCAATTAATACTGACACCCTTAATGATTTAAATAATTTATGTAACTTCAACATTGAATCAAAATATCGCACACGTGCTTCAAAAAAAATTTCCTCCCAGGAAATGTTTGACAACATTGACGATAACTGCAGTTCTTCAGTCGATACTAAACTTAAGCAAAGGCTCACCCATTTGAGAATTCGAGTCCAAAATTTGCTAGCATAATGTTCTCACCAACTTTCAGAAATTCAGGGTCAGTCCCTGAACAATATTACCGCTCAGGCGCAATCCCTATTTGAGGTTGTTGGTCGTATAGAAGCCGATGAATCACAGGAAATTTTACCTGATGTGCAAACCACTACGGTTGCTGAACACTTTGCTACACTTAGTGCCTGTACTGTGTCCACCACCATTCCAGTTCCAACACCCACCCAAGTTAACTTAGTTGGTAACCCTTCCACTTCCATTGCAGTATCGCACATACCTCCACCCTCTGTTTCGTGCATCACATCCCAATCACATCAACTATCCCACACGTTAATACAGTTTTCACCACCACGCCGCTTATGTCAGCTGCGGTAGTGCCATGGGGGCAAAATTTACTGTCATTTCGTTTCGGAAAAATTACCCATCCACTTGAAAGAATGTTGTGTGAATTACCGGCCACCAATGGTTTGCAGGTGCCCAAATTTTTAGAATTTTTGAAAGTTATT
The DNA here is from genome assembly GCA_002778355.1 of Clitarchus hookeri. Lineage (NCBI taxonomy): Eukaryota > Metazoa > Arthropoda > Insecta > Phasmatodea > Phasmatidae > Clitarchus > Clitarchus hookeri. Next base: position 44,055 of record NQII01007041.1, on the reverse strand, counting down.
GTGAAACTACACCAGAGTAGAACGGTGCCCGAAATTGGAAATCATTTATCCCTTCATGCAGGGACCTTTGAGTGGAAGACCTAGATAAGCTATTTCTCAAAATGCCAAATTGATGTTTATCACGCAGACATCCTTCACTATTTCATTCCATCCAGATTACTTACACAGTTTCAGCTGAAAATATTTAACCGGTTGCAAGAGCCCAGTGAATCATTAGCAGTATATGTTAATAGCATTAAAGAGGCTGCTGTAGTTTTTCGCTTGTCTTTGTTTGAGAGCGACGTTGTCAAATCCATTTTGGAAGGTTTAGAACCTCGAGAGCTCCCCCGCTTGGTCTTTGTTGGTAAACCTAACTCATTTGTGGAATTAAACAGAGTTGGCATCCATTCTCAAAATATTCTGTATGCTGACTAGAAGCGCGTAACATATTTTGGACAGGGCAGTTTCCCAAAGAAGTCTGGGACTAGCTCTGATAAGAAAGGTAAAACCCGTGACCCTGACATCAGTTCAGTAGACGCCGGCACTTCACCTTCCAAAGTATCGGATGATACAAGTAGCACTACTTAGTTTCATCTCGTAATATTCCTATGTGCTATTATTGCAAGAAACCTGGTTACGTTATTGCAAAATGTTTTAAGTTACAGGCAAAAAACAAGTCTCGTGGGGACGAAATGTGAGCGCTCATTCCTGCCAAGATGGCAATTTTGCCAATTCACAATTCAATGCTTTTTTGGTCATTATGACTCCTATGAGGTGAATAAACAATATAAGGCATTTCAAGTAAATTTTCCCATTGTAGTGGGTGTACAAAGGATTGCTGCTCCTCATGTTGAGGTAAATTTTGGACATTTGTCAGTTAATGCACTTGTAGACTCAGGATCTGCGCGTACTATTATTTCTGGTAAACTTTTTGAGCAATTGATGTATTTAAAGTTGATAAAATCTGTTGAACCTTATGAAATTCAGTGTTAGACTGCTTCCAGTGAAGTTTTACCTACTTTGTGCTGCGCAACTCTTAAATTAAAGATGAGAATTTCACCTGGATGCGCAAATGCCTAATTTCAAAAAACCATGGTCTGTCTTTTATTTTAGGAGCTGATGTAATGGCAACAACGGGACTTATTTTGGACATTCAGGTACAGCACATTTTCTTTAAATTTTCTCCAGTGGACAAAATAATTTTTGCAACAGTAAACAAAGTCCAGCAATCTCGTCTGAAATAAGTGCTGAGTCAAATCCCGTTGCTGACCCATTTGCGCATTTGGACTCGGCGCAGTGTGTTGCGGAAAGAGAATTTGTGAACAATTTCCTCAAGTTTTCACATCAGAATTAAGTCTTACTGATTTGTTGGAGTATGAAATAATACTTGTTGACAAGGATTATGTCACAAGCCATCCATATAGATTAGTCCTACCTAAACCTAAAATGGATATATTAAGGAAACAGGTTCAGGAATTGTTGCATATAGGTGTTATTGGACCCTCCACATCACAAAACCTAATGGTAAATACAGAATGGATATTGAATACCACAAAATTGATAAGAAAATTTTAATTGAGCCTGTCTCTCTTCCTGGCATTCATTCGGCCTTCAATTTGTTTAGCAAATCCAAATTTTTCACTACCATTGATCTTAACTATGCTGCGTATCACCAAATTCCGTTGTTGAAACAGTCCAAACCAATGACCAGTTTTTGTGCCCCTGGAATCTTTATCAGTTTGCTCATGCGCCTTTTGGTTTGGTCACAGGTGCTCAAGTGCTCACGCGCCCTTTAGACAGAATTTTCCGTGATGTGAAATGAAATATGTATACAACTATCTGGATGACCTTGTGATATATGTATTATAAGTCATATAAACGACACTTAGCTCACCTGAAGGAAGTTCTGTCGCGTTTGAAAAAGGCAGGTTTAACTGTAAACCCTGATAAGGTTAAGTTTGGTGTTCAGGAAATCTCCTTTCTGAGCCACATAATTTCGTCACAAGGAGTTTCCATTGACCCCGAACGTACTAGATGCATTCGAGATTTCCCGCCGCCTCGGTACGTTAAAGGTATTGCCCGTTTTATTTGGATGGTGCAATTTTTGGAAAATTCATATCCAAACTTGCTGAAAAGGCTGCTCCACTTAACATGCTACGTATGAAATCAGTAAAATTTGTGTGGGGTGAGGAACAGCAGAAATCTTTTCACACACTCAAGAACGACATTATGCACCCTCTGGCTCTGCAGATGCCGGATTTCTCTAAAGAATTCATCCTGCAGACTGATGCTCCAAGCTCAGCTGTATCGGCTGTCTTGTGTCAAGATATAGATGGGGTTCGTCAACCTATCTCATTTGCATCCCGCACTCTCACACCCCAGGAGAAAAAGTCCACTATTTATGAATTAGAATGTCTAGCAGTTTTTGGTAAAGAAAAGTTTCGACAATATTTAGAGCATACAGAATTCCTTCTGGAAACATAACTAGGCTGTGTCGTGTCAGGATGTCCTGCGTCTCCTTCGCCTTCTTCCTACACAACCTCCAGTCAACATAAATCTCATTTCCATTATTGTATCTTGGATTGCCGTTTTTTGTTTCCTGCTTGTTTTGTATTTTTTGTTTGAAATTCAAATTATGTGTCAAGGCAAGTTCCCCGCCTTCTGACCGGCCTGTTTTTGTGCCAAAAGGATGTGCTACGGTTCCTTCGCCTACTACATCAACTTCTATTGATGGTTAATAATTTATTTTGAGTTAAGTATATTTTTTTAACCAATTTGGCTTGTAAATAACATAATTNTTTTAACCAATTTGGCTTGTAAATAACATAATTACATTATTTTCTGTCAATATAATTATATAAATTGTTTATGGTATTATTGTAAAATACCGGGTAACAAAAGGATAGTGTCACAGGTTGTGTGAAGCGACTTGATATCTGTGATAGTGACTGGTATTTTCGGAACGCACCCNATGTGCTACGGTTCCTTCGCCTACTACATCAACTTCTATTGATGGTTAATAATTTATTTTGAGTTAAGTATATTTTATTAACCAATTTGGCTTGTAAATAACATAATTACATTATTTTCTGTCAATATAATTATATAAATTGTTTATGGTATTATTGTAAAATACCGGGTAGCAAAAGGATAGTGTCACAGGTTGTGTGAAGCGACTTGATATCTGTGATAGTGACTGGTATTTTCGGAACGCACCCNACAAAAGGATAGTGTCACAGGTTGTGTGAAGCGACTTGATATCTGTGATAGTGACTGGTATTTTCGGAACGCACCCTACTTCCTTCTTCTTGCTCTCCACTAGTTATGGCATGACTATAAATATAATTAACTCCGGCTATCATCCACAGTAGAGAGATTATTGGGATATTGGCACATCGGGACCTGGGACCGGAGCGTCGGAGCTGTTCGTGCTCTGTCATTCCGGTCGACTAGTGGCCATAATGGATCCATGTGACATTGACTCTGGAGACATTTGACTTTGACCCCAATGACCTTTGACCTTTAAACCTAAAAAAATTAAAATGTATAAATAATTATTATTACAAATGTATTATAGAAAAGTGTATAAGTTAAAAATGTATTTTTAAAAGCTTACATTTCCTGTTGTTCCCCCTCACCCCCACTACCCCTCACCCATGCTCATTCTATCGTGTGTGGCCGTCTTGGTTTTTAGTTTGTCATTTGTTTGTACATTGCTGTAGGACGCCATCTTGGTTTTTAGTTTATAATTTGTTTCAACATTGCTGGAGGACGCCATTTTGATTTTTTCGTATGTCATTTGTTTATTCATTGCTGGAGGTCCCCACAGCACCACGCCCAGCAGACGACTGACACCCTCCACTCCCCCTTCGAATATATTTAATTGCTCCGCCAATATTTCTCATTGGCTAATTGCCCCACCCCCACCACCAATTACTCACCTTCGTTCGACGAATTACTCGGCAGGTCTCCATCACCACCACACCTCCCCTATATTCATTCTGCCATCTTGGCTTTATCGTACGTCATTTGTTTATATTTTTAACACCTAGGTGGCGCTAGTGTATAAATTATCGATTTCATCACCAAACGACCTGGCTATTTAACGACCAGGCGTCAGTCTAATTTGTTTTTGTTTTTAAAGTATAAGTGATTCTGTCGGCGCCCTACATATTGGAATCTATTTTCAACAAATAGGTAGCGTTAATTTCTCGATAACACTGCCAAGCGAGCTGTCGGCACCCGCTCATTCAGACAATTCAGCAGCAAAGTGAGCCGCCGGCTCTCACATTTGTTTCGTAGACATTAAAAAAAAATTTGTAGTTTTTCACCCTATTTAAAAAAAATATTTTTTTTCAATCAGCGATATACTTACTTGCATAATGTATTAAATCGATCATTTATGTATTAGAAACTTTAATTAAGTACGATCCAATACCATTTTTCGTTTTAATGCTAATTAAATTAGCATTGAGATTAAGTATTTATTCTGCTACCCCTCACCCTAACACTTAAATCCGACCAATTATTCACCCACGTTCAATCCCTTACCACTACCGCTTTTGTTTTCAGTGTTTTCCGCCAGAGAGTGCTAGTGTGGGGAAAGTATATCATGTGGAAAATGTCGGCCTTCGGCACAGTTTCTCGTCTGATGCCAGAGGTGACAGATCGCTCTCTCACCCCTCGTCTTTTAGCATTCTGACTGGTAAGTTCAGATATTTAATTCCATCAGGTCACAGGATATTGTCAAGCGTACACGTAATATGCATCTATATCTTCCCGCGAAATTACAAATATTCTCCAATTTGGGGTATCGATTCGGGCCAGCTAGTCTCTGGAGGAATACGTAACCTCGTAAAATACGGTACTATAACTAAGNCACAGGATATTGTCAAGCGTACACGTAATATGCATCTATATCTTCCCGCGAAATTACAAATATTCTCAAATTTGGGGTATCGATTCGGGCCAGCTAGTCTCTGGAGGAATACGTAACCTCGTAAAATACGGTACTATAACTAAGATTTTTTTTTTATTATTTATATATGTACCACCTATATAACTTGCAATTACGTTACCTCANAGATTTTTTTTTTATTATTTATATATGTACCACCTATATAACTTGCAATTACGTTACCTCAGTACCCGTGTCACTACTGTAACACTTCGTTTGCATTCACCAAATGAAGTCGAAGACACGAAAAGTATGAATGTTCGAATAATGCAGATCGAGTGACATACAAGTGTGTAAAATGTGGCATAGCATTTTCCAGGTGTTAAATACCGATTCTAAAATAGTGCCCAGATCATTATGAACCTACTGAGATACATACGCTCGTTGGCAATGTTTCAGCCCAGGCATGCCAGTGTGTCACATATACAAACGAACGTTAAATTTTCGAAAGTTGAGAAGCGAGACCTAAATCACTCACTATCGGTGTTCACTTTTGCGACAAACTTCGTGCACCTGCATCATGCCCAAAAAAAGTTCTGATGCTTGCTAACATACTTGCGCTCTATTAGCCACTCGTAATGCCACGAAGATACAAAACCTCGTATTATGCAAGTATATAAGCAAAATATTCATAAAAAAGATTTATTATCCACACGAAATTTAAAAAAAGTGTCAGGCTACAGGAGCGATTACTCACGTCAGCAGGCCTACTGCAATCTGCGAAATAATGAAGATTTGGACACATCATTTCAGGCTCCCCATAGAAAACAGCACCCCAGGCCCATTTTGCAATGATGACCTCTTCCACGATGTCGCATAAGAGAGGGGCCGCAGCGACGCAGCGGCTAGAGCTCTCGTTTCCCATCACGAGTACGCACACAGCGTCCTTTATTTTGTACAAACTTTTTCACACAGGAGGTCAACCTCAACACCAGCCCATTCTTCACTCGGCCTCTTCACCCCACACGACGAGACAGGTTCGATTCCCGGCAGGGGCGCTCCCAGATTTTCGCCCCTTCATTCCTCAAAAACGTTCCTCAAAACCATTCCTCATTCCTAAAAATGTTCCNGGGCGCTCCCAGATTTTCGCCCCTTCATTCCTCAAAAACGTTCCTCAAAACCATTCCTCATTCCTAAAAATGTTCCTCAAAATCATTTCTTATTCTTCAAAAATATTCCTCATTCCTAAATGTAATCCTCAAAAAAATTTCTCATTCCTAAAAATATTCCTCAAAAACATTTCTCAATCCTAAATAATAATCATCAAAAACATTTCTCATTCCTAAAAATATTCCTCAAAACATTTCTTATTCCTCAAAAACATTTCTTATTCCTCAAAAACATTCCTCATTTCTGAAAATATTCCTTAAAATCATTCCTTATTCCTTAAAANGGGCGCTCCCAGATTTTCGCCCCTTCATTCCTCAAAAACGTTCCTCAAAACCATTCCTCATTCCTAAAAATGTTCCCCAAATCATTTCTTATTCTTCAAAAATATTCCCCATTCCTAAATGTAATCCTCAAAAAAATTTCTCATTCCTAAAAATATTCCTCAAAAACATTTCTCAATCCTAAATAATAATCATCAAAAACATTTCTCATTCCTAAAAATATTCCTCAAAACATTTCTTATTCCTCAAAAACATTCCTCATTTCTGAAAATATTCCTTAAAATCATTCCTTATTCCTTAAAANCAAAACATTTCTTATTCCTCAAAAACATTCCTCATTTCTGAAAATATTCCTTAAAATCATTCCTTATTCCTTAAAAATATTCCTCAAAACATTCCACATTCCTAAAAATATTGCTCATAAACATTTACTATTCTCAAAAACAGAGGCATAATACTTCACATTGAACCATACTCCCCCTAATGCATTTTCTCACACAATTTTTACTTAAAATAGACCCTTGCTTTTGATTTTATACACCTCTGAAATTATTAGTTGTTCAGAGAAGCAGTAGGGTAAAGTTCAATAAATTTAAAAGAGCACAAATAAGAGCATGTAAATTTATTATCCTACTTTTTCCATACATTTGGTCTTTGCAGTTCTTTACCGTAAATATTAATTCATGGTTACATCCAACTTTTCTGCAGTCCCACTAAAGTTATACTTTCAGGCTCTTCCTCCACTCTGCGCTAACAACGCTTCACTACTAAGTATAGGGAATTACACCAAAGGAACAACGCACAGCATTCGTGCACAATAACTTTAATAATATTTTTCATGAGAACTATTTCTTACTAGGCATTACCAACACACACATTTTCTCTCGGTTTTTATTCATAGTCATTATAAATTAAACGCTATGATTTATAGATGAAATACAAGTAATTAAATTGAAGTTAACGAAAATATAAAATATGCTTTTTTTATGTTAACACTAGTATAAAACGCTTGTGGTACTTAACGTACGTATTGGGAAACAACCAAGAACTTAATACATGTGGTTATTTTTCATATGTTCGATTCAATAAGTGTGAACATACCGTGTTTAGACTATACAATTTAAGTCTTTAAAAACTTCATCTTAATTACTTTAGAATTCTATAGTAGCAGCAAAATGAAAAAAATATATATATTGTTTCCGAGTAACTATTTGATGACAGCGACAGATTTAGCAGAAGCTGCAGATTGTGTAAATAATGGTATGTTAATGAAAATTTCCAAATTGTTTATGGATACTTTGAGTGTCTTCTCTTCTTAATTTTTATTGTATCTAATATGCCTGTTTTCAAGACTGTATCAAAAATCATCCTCATCCAATTAAACACTGAACAAAATGTGTTCCTGTGTTTATATAGAAACGCGAGTTCCGCTTGACAGGTTTAGTCACTAATCCGCAAATTTATTGGGAAGTCGTCATATGTCTTGAACTGTATTTACGTTACAATTTGGTATTCAAAGTTGAGATATCCAGGAACTACACCCTAAAAGCAGCAAACTATGCCTGGCTTCTAAATAAATAGCTTCGTGCTATTTTTGTGATCTCTAGAAATATTTCAGCTGGAAAACCAACTTCTCATTTGAGTGACGTTTCTTTTTAATTTTTGTGGCTTAATATTTAAAGAAAAATCCATAGTTACAATAAAAGCCCAGTTTGTTTTTTATTAATTTGGTATTTTTATCGAACAGTTATTAATGCAATGGTACAAAAAATACAATTTTTTCAAAACAGAAAAAAAATTAGGCCCTAAATTTGTGATGCAAGCATTATGCCAACAACGCAGCTCGTGTGGACAGTTGCCAGTTATCAACTGTCGACATTTATTACTAATTCTTTTTCGTTAGTATGAAATTACGATTGGAGATGTTTAAATAGGTTCTCGAGTACAATGACTCGACTAATATTTTTAATTTCTATATTTTGTTTGAGACTATAAACCACACACACGTCTTTTTGATTTTTTAAGTTATGGTTTGCGACGACTTGTTCAAAATACTGTGGATGTGTGGTTTGTCAAAGAAGGTTTGTATAATCCGAAACCAAATTTACAGCTCACAAATATAAAATTCAGGGACGAGGGGGTGAAATAATATATTAAGAGAGGGCATTAATTTCCGTGATAACCGAGTGTGAAACCAGCGGTAGAAAGGGGAGGTGCCGGAGTGAATGGGTAACGAGGCACGGCTTCTCCCCGTGAATGGTCCAGGGAGAAGGCGGCTATAAGTTGGAGGGGATCTATGTGGGGGGTCCACCGACACCTCTGCGGGTCCCACCGACAAAGGGCGGGTGTCCTTTGATCCTGCCGGCCGCGTGTGCAACCCCCTGACACCCACGCCTGTTTACAAGGGCGTAGCGGTGACCACGCCCACTTTCCGGTCTTCCCCCTCCTCTCCTAATAGTTGTGTGTGAACATCTGCGGCATGGACACCTTTCTCCATCCCCCACTCTCCTCCCTTCGTCATGCTTCGCCGAAATGCGGCTTTCCCGTGGAAAACTGTGTTTGAGAAACAGGGGCCTCTCCTTTCACCCCCCACTTCCCCGCCCGAAAACATTTGTGTGTTCCAGAAGCTTAAAAAGGACCGGATGTCCCAAGTCGGCTCTCTGCGAAGGTCGCAGAACTGAGACCCTCATTTGACTGCAGTATTCACACGGGAAGTTTTTGAAAATTCTCCTCTGCAAACGACTTTGGTTACATAAAATATTAATTTGACATGTGCCCATACATATTAGGAATTACTTGTAGACACTTTTTTTTTTCATTTCTTTGATACGCAACTTTTGTTCATTCTCCATTATTTATTTTACCATTTTATAAAATTGCTATTTTATAATATATGCATAACTTTGCACATCATAATTTATTTTAAATTTAACCAAATTATCTGAGAAATATAAAAGTTCTCTATAAATGTATAGTCATATTAAAGTAGAAAGATGTTCATCTTTGAATAACTGCCTACAATACTCACTAGTTTTCTTGTTACGCATAATTCGTATATATTTCTTTTGAAGGATAAAAACCTTTCTAGCATCTACAGATTGGCCCAGAAAATTATCCCATACGACATTACAGATTGAAAATATGCATAGTAAACTGTTTTAAGCGCTTGTTTTGAGGTTATTTTAGAGAGACGCCTAAGAGAATAGCATGCTGCACTGAGTTTATCTGTGATATACTTTAAATGATTTTTCCACTTTAAATTTTGATCAATAATTACCCCAAAAATTTAGTAGAAGTCTCATTTGTTATATCTTGACGCTCCCCGCGTCCAGGCATTTTTGGCCGCCAGAACACACGCGCTAGCGAAGCCTGCCGACGGTCTACACNACGCTCCCCGCGTCCAGGCATTTTTGGCCGCCAGAACACACGCGCTAGCGAAGCCTGCCGACGGTCTACACCAATATATATTAAGGGCGGAGAACGTGTCCAAATAAAGGATCCCGCGCCTCACAGCTGCAAAGACGGGCCACCCAAGTTTTCTGCACGTGCAGGCGGCATCCGGAGGCAACGGAAGCCACCAGGGCACGAACACAGCTACACTGGGCAGCCGCCCCAAGATACGCCGAGGTCCCACGACCCCGGGCTTCACCGCAATAAAACC
>NQII01007041.1:13033-33902 GCA_002778355.1 Clitarchus hookeri | reverse complement strand
GCCCGACCGAAGGGCGTCCGCTCAAGGAGAAGCCAGCCGCGTGCAACAGACCAATGACAGAGGCCGACAAACGGGATGTAAGGTGGGAAGCATCCGAGAAAACCCATGCACAACGCCGACGGGAACCGAGGAGGGCGGAACGAGTCCGCGAGGAGACGACCACGGCAGCCGGCCGTCATCAGACGCAGAGTCCTGCCAGTTCCCGCTCACCAGACCTCAACTGCAGGACCAGCTACCAGCACAACAGGACAGATAAGTACAGTCATCCAGCGTGTGTGAAGAGTACTACCCCCCTACACCCCCCCTTTGTATAAACGGGAAGGAGTTGTCTCTAGAGCTCGTGAGTGAATTATAACTTGTCAAGGAATAATAAAACTAGATTGTTTTTTTGAACTCCAATCGCCCTGTGTTTACTTCAGTAGGAAATTGGACCTTTAGAGAACAGTGTGAATCACCTTCCCCCAAAACCACAGCTCGGGGTGTTCTCAATCTTTATCTCTGCATATAACTTTTAAATCAATATTTATATTATTTTTAGTGCAAAATTTTACTAAATTTGTTTTATCACAATTGGCTAATTTATGACACTTATCATTAACTTTATTTTCAAGTTCCAAATATGATTCAGCCGTAATTAATAAACTAGTTTCATCTGCAAATAACACAGTTTTTACATTTTGGCCTAGATAAGCTGGTAAATCATTGATATAAACTAAAAAAAACCAGCCGTCCAACAATTAATCCCTGTGGTACTCCATATTATATTACATATGAACTTGATGTTGCTTTTCTATTTAACTCATGATATGTAATTACCACTTTTTTACTTCGATTCATCTAGTATGATTGAATTAACAAGTTGAACTTAGCTCTAACACCATCAAAATATAATTTTTTAAGTAAAACTTCATGGTCTATACAATTGTACGCTTTGGATAAATCACAGAATATTCCTGCTTCATGCTGCTAATTATTAAATATATTTAATAGACAAGTTGTAAGGTCAAAAGTGGCATCAATATTTGACAATCTCTTCCTAAACTCAAATTGAGATGAATATATTTTATCAAAAGATTCCAAATGCTAAACTAATCATTCATAGTTAACCTTTTCTAAAACATTAGAAAAAACTTCGAGTAATGATATACAGTAAGTCTGTAGTAATTCATATATTCTTTGTTACTTTTTTTTTTGTATCGGACTTAAGCAACGCTAACATAATAAATTACCAAAATCATATCATCAATACGAGAAGAATATATTCTCAAATGTAATTTTCGTTTATTTTTCAGCTCACATTATGGACTCACACATGTGCAGTGTCCTAAAAGCACTGCCATTGTTTCTAAAAAAAGAGGAAATTCGCACTTTAGCCTTGTGTGTAAAAATATATGTACAAATTGATAACACCAATGGTATAAAATAATGAAGAATTTAATTATCTTTTTCTAAAAATTCTCTCTTTATTTACGTAATTTTAGGAGAAAACACGTGGTCATTTTTCTCATGCGATATGACTGCCAACATGGCACACTATATTGGATGCAATTAGTAATCGTGTGAATGCGAAATCTTTTTTTTTTTTTTTTTTCAAGCAAATTCTAGCATTAAAACTTCACCATAGCTGGAAAAGTTCATTGGGGGAAATAATTTATGCCAGAATTATAGCTCGTATGTACAGGAACTAATAGCAGCTGACGTCGAAAACTTTACTATATCTTACTGTGTATATGGCAGCAAGAAATCAACGAGGTGTCGTATAGGTTGCTGGATATGCTAATATGGCGTCGGCATCTTCATGACTTGTAGCATTTCTAAAAGAATATTTGTAGATAATGTTGGGGGAGGGGAAGTTTTTTGTACTAGTAATCCCTTACATTGTAGCTGTAATGATTCAGTCTGGCTGCTGCAAATATGAGACCAACAAAACAACAGACGCCAGGAGGGCTGCCGGATTTCTCCACACAAAATCCAGAGGTCTACCATTACGGTGCGCTAAATTAAAACATTTATAACCACATAAAAATTATAAATTCTAATCCTATAACGTATGGCAGGTCTTTTAAACAAGAAACGAAATATATATTACTACAGTAAAAAATCATTATATATTATATATATTATATATAAATATATAACCTGAGTAAACAAACACGAAGATCTACCAAAGAATTTTCATCACAATACCTTCGAAAAATTTGAATGTTTACTATCTACGATTACTTTATAATATAACAGACTGAATATTAGGTCGTATCATTTAATTTTTGTTAAAATATTAATTCAATATAGTTATATATTTTAAGAGTGTTTGGATAGTTTAGGGATTACCATTCAAATTTGCATGTGTTCAGATTCTCAAGCCTAAATTCTAATTCCTCTATTTTGTACTAAAGTAAAGTAATTAGCTGCAGCATGGGAGGAGATTAGAGGAAAACTATAATTCATGGCTTAGGCTACTCCACAAAAGTAAAACATGTGAGATATGTTTAATTTTGGTTAACCATGTGGCCATGGTGGGGCAGAGCTAACCTGTGCTTCCCTAGAGGGAAATATTAAATACGGATAATAAATAATTAAATAAAAAAACCTTAAACATGTACGCGTGACCATCGCTGCTTTTTAGTCAAATATGTATTGAAGAATAATTAGGATTATTTGCAGTTGCCTGCACCAGAAGTGGTGGCTGGCTGGGGTGGTCGTGAGTTTATTGAAAGTTTAGGCTACATTTGTCCGTCTTGTTGCCTGACCACGGAGGGGCGTCGATGTAGCTCGTCACTGAAGGCGCGAAAAGATTGGGATGACTATTGGAACCAGTATACGACATCTCGACTACTGTCTTATAATCAATCAAGATTTTGTGGCCCACGAATAATTAGTTATCCACTGCATCGATATAGACCTAAGTGCTAAGGCGATAGCTACAAGAGAGTGCCGAAATAGCGACTCAAATATTGAAGTAAGATTATACATTCAAGAACAAATAAACGCGGTTTTTGATACTCCTCAAGATACTAGAAGCTAAAATTTTACCTGGTTTATGTCATTTTGGTATCAACGCAATTTATAGAGTTTGACATAAACCTAAAAAGTTCGCCAATTTAAACTCCTTGCGGGGAAGAATTCACAGTTACAGATCAAAATGCTTTAAACTTAATAAGTTGTAAGCAAATAAAAATACTTTATTTAATCATCAGCTTAGATGGAAAACGCCATTTTCATTATTAATTTTATGTTTATTTTGTATGTTTAATTGACTGCTATATTTGTATTGCTTTTTCTATTATATCGAGTTCTTCAATTTGTACACACAGGTAAAATTTATTTCATTAAACTTTAAAAAAAATATCTCGATCTTCGTATAGCTGTTAGGGCGTATTTTATTATTGTGCTAATAGCATATTTTCAAATCAAACAAAAAACAATCATAAGTTCTCACTTTTTACTATACAACATCTTGTAAACGCCGTAGCATAATTGCATAAATTCGTGCATGATACTGTTCTCATAAGATGTATGTGGATTTCTCCTGAAAAGCCGATCTCGTACGAAATCAGGTAATAGGAGAACATTCTCTATTGCTGCACTTAATAAGCGAATTGATTGGTCCTTCTGTGCTGGTCACGTTCATAGCCTTACATGAACAAAGCTAGTAAAAATAAGTAGTTCTTTAGTTGGGAGAAAAGCGACTTTTAACCAGAAAAGAATACTTGTGACTAACAAGTTTAGCCTAAAGACGAAGTTAACAAAAATATCTTTAAGCAGGGAAGGAAGATGAAGTTCTAAGACCTAAAGCAAGAGGCTGCAGGCAGGACCAATTGGCGACCACTTTTTGGACAGACAAAAGTCCAATCGACAGGCGTAAAACTAAACAATAAGCTGGGAGAAGATAAGTATGGAAAAACAATTCAAAAACCATTTACAACGTCGAGGTCTTCAGAGGTGGATGTGGAGCTATGCTGGAAAGTGAAATTCCTGTGAATGATCCCGCCTGGAATTCAACGCGGTTCACCTTGGTGGAAGGCGAGCGCTCTAGACGCTACACCAGCCACGATCCCAGTTGCAAACAGTAGGCTTAAAGCACAATTAAGATCACTTACTGTACACGCTTCGTCTGTTTATGAAAACATGAAATTGAATAAACATATATTAAGAGATTTTAGCAACAAATTACAATCGCGTGTGTTTATCAATGCTTAGGCATTTGAAGAAAGTTTTCCGATGATATGATTATTAAGAACTTATATAATGATGAATGTTCATTAACGCCAACAGTATATTAAATAACTTAAAAATATCCAACGAAAGCATAAAACACCCTATTTAAGCCAGGTAACAAGGCCTAAACAATAGAAACACGTTCATATGATAAGGGTAAAGTTGTTTAACGCTTCATGATTAAATATTGTCCATCTGGGACGTTATAACCAAGGTATTAATTATAGTTAGCCCTCGACCTAAATAATTCATACCTGGGTGTAAAAAAGAGAAATGCCAAAAGCCCCTCATTCAAAAAACGTCTATTTTAAATAATCTAATTGTTTATTTAAAATTAACAATACACAGTCAGTGATATAAAAACCAAAATCTTCTTAGCTTCTATCATGTTTGCAAAACAAAAATAGCGACAAATGGAATATCTTTGAAATGAAGGAAAAACATTTCTAAACGACATGTTTTCGTAAATTAGAACGCGTATAAAGTATCTAAATGCCAAATGGCAAATATGTAAGGTTAGGTAAAAAGGCTGAAGTCAGAAAAAAAAATATATTTTCTAGAGGGTAAATACAGTTAACTAAATAAATATTTTTTCTCGTAAGATCAGGGAAAAGAGACTAAAAGCCAAAATAGTTGAAATGAAAAACATGTGAAATTTACTAAGTACAAAAACAGTTTATAAATAGGTCCGAAATGTAATTTTTTAAAAAAATATTGAAAAAGTTGTCGCTTGGTCGCCGGAAACTGTAAATAATAAACAAAATACAAAATATCTAAACGACAGCAAAACATATCACAGAAGTGTGAGAGTAGGACGATTANCGCCGGAAACTGTAAATAATAAACAAAATACAAAATATCTAAACGACAGCAAAACATATCACAGAAGTGTGAGAGTAGGACGATTATCATCGACGCAGGATTTTTTTGCGATTCCAGTGATGTATATAACTCAATATCGGCCAAATTGTCGCTTGGTAATGTTTTCCTTTCCACCGTCGATATGGACTACGTGCTGCTTATCAACATTCCGTGGGTTCTGAAATCCCTCTCTAGATATCACGCACTTTGCTTTACAACTCCCATAAATCACCCAAACAGCGTACTAAAATGACCTCTATTGACAAAGAGTGAAAATTTTTTCTATCATAACCATACTAACGCGTTATCTAGTAGGAGGCAGTGTAACAGCTTCTACCAAAGGATGGTGGGCAAACCAGAAACTAGTGGTTACAGAACAGCACGCCCTCTCTTGAGTAACAATCCTGACGGTTATATGAGCAAAGTTACGGTTGAACATTTTTTTATCGCTTGTGTTAAATTGAATACACTTTCATCACACTGAAGAACAATTGATTTTAAAATGATATCCACGTCATTATGAAAAAATATATTTTAGGGCAAACACAGTTAGGGTAAACGCAGATAGGCCAAACGCAGTTAGACTAAATGAAATTAAGGTAAACGAAGTTAGGCCAAACGAAATTAGGGTAAAAGCAGTTAGGCTAAACGAAGTTAGGGTAAACGCAGTTAGGCAAAATGCAAGTTTCAGACATTAGGATAAATGCAGTGAGGCTAAACGAAGTTAGGAGAAACGAAATTAGGCGAAACGCAGTTAGACTAAACGTATTTAGGATAAACGCAGTAGGACAATCAGAATTAGGCGATTCGCTTTTAGGGTAAACGAAGTGTGCTCAATCAATGCCACGCTGGAAACCTTTGCAAACGTGCGTCGCAACATGCTTCAGCGCTGCACGGCCTGTGTGGCCAACGGTGGCCGACACTTTGGACAGACACTGTGAGCCCCATGTCCTCTTCCCGAGTGTGCAAATAAATTGTCATTTTATTGCACCACCCGTTGCCTAATTATTGTGGTAGCATACCCGCCCCTGCACATTCACATTGCCACTGCCATTGCGTATTTACTATGGACGTTAGACAATTGGTATCTTGATGAAATATGCTCCATTTGTGCTCATCTACTCACACCTCCTGGTGTTTATTATCATTTGTTCGATTACACCCGGTAGATAACGCTTTGCTTCGAGGCATAAGGAAGGACAGCTAATACCAGTTCTTTGCACCAAACTACACTAAATCCTTTGATATGGTGAAACATAATGTTACTGTCTTGAAAATGAGAACTAGTTGAGATTGTTCTTTAAAAATTTCTTTCTTTGTAGTTTTTTCTCAGTGCCTTGACATAGTGTTCGGCTTTTCCTAATGACTTGAAAATTACTACCTACCTACCAATTACGACATGAAGGTGTGTCATTGTCGTGGGAGTTAGCGATCCGCTTGCGTGAGCAGGAGGGACATGTTTGGGAGATGTTCCTCATGGAAGTCAAACAATATATTTGCCTTAAGTCTGTTCAACAGCAAACTATTTTTATAGATTTTGAGAATATTTTGTGGTTTCGTTGACATGATATCGATTATAAACTGACAAAAATATCAAATAATTTCTAAAATTAAATTGATCATTTTTTTAGCCTGTTTTCCGAAGTAAAGAAGGGATTATGAGATAACTTCCTTGTATGTAGGTCTGCGTGTTTGGGTGTGTGCGTCTGGCTGGTGTCTGTGCATGTCTGTCCCCCTTTTCAACTTTTGAACGCATCAACAGAATTTCACCAAACTCGGTACACATACAGTACTTAGTATAGTGTTCGATCACTCCCGGCACTTACTTACAAAATGGCGACAATGTCAATAGATTTGGTGATATGTCATATCTTGGGCACCATTCAACAGATTTAGTACAAATTTTTTTATGTTGACAGTGCATCACGTAAGCATTAAATTTAGAGAATGCTATTGTTGTTAATCTGCCATTTGGGAAGCTAGCACCATGTGAAAAAATAAAGCTTTTATGTTATAACTCAAAAACTATTAAACAAATTTTGCCCAATTTGGCAGTTAAGTAATGCTATAATACGCCATGCCAGTGTATGTAATTTAATGTGTTTGTAAATTTATTTTAAAAATGGCAGTTATATACACATTTTAGGTTTGTTTGGTGTAGCTACTATACTGTTAAACCGAATTCGACCTAATTTTGTATGCTCAAAGTATATATTACAATCATCGTACATACCAACACATAACTACTTTTCTCCACCATTTTGTAAGATAGTGTCACGTGAAGTAATTAAATTTTTATGCCATAACTCAGGAAACAATAGACCGATCCCTAACAAATTTCGCAAACTAGTAGTACTCCTGACGGTGATGTAAATGGGTGTGTTTTAATAAAGTGAGACACTTATTTTCAAAATGGCGGTTATATAGTTATTTTAGTTTAGTTTGCTGTATCGTCGAAACCGTGTAATCAAATTCAGCTTAACTTTCTATGCTGACAGTATATACATCAGCTATCAATAATGTCCACACAGATCCTAGTTTTCCTTACAGTTTTGTAAGATAGCGCAACACGAACAAATAAAATTGTTGTCATATCTCGGGAAAAATTGATCGATTCCTACCATATTCGACAAACAAGTAGTACTGCGGCAAGTGATGTGAACTAGCATGTTTTAAGTCAGTCAAACACTTATTTTCAAAATGGAGGCCATATAGCTTATTAAGTTTAGTGTGCTATATTGTAGAAACTATTTAATAAATTCTAACTTAACTTTGTATGCTGGCAATATTTATATCAAATATCAATAGTGTCTAAAGAGAGACTCTTTTGTCCGCCCTTTTGTAATATAGCGCAACATGAACAAATACAATTTAAATGCCATATCTTGGAAAAAAAAATTACTTATTCCTACCAAATTTGGCAAACAAGTAGTACTGCCACACGTGATGTAAACTAGTATGTTTCAAGTAGGTCAGACACTTATTTTCAAAATGGAGACCATACAGCCATTATAGTTTAGTTATCTATAGCATAGAAACCATGTTGTAATAAATTCTAATTTAACTTTGTATCATAAAGTATATATTACAACTATCAAATGTGTCCATACAAAACATACTTGTCCGCCATTTTGTAAGATAGCACCAAAATAATATAAAAATGTGTCCTATCTCGGGAAACAATTGACCAATTACTACCAAATTGAGCAAACAAGAAGTCCTGCGACAGGTATGTTAGACAAGTAGGTATGTTTTAAAAATGTGAAATATTTACTTTGAAAATAGCGAACATATAGCCATTTAAGCTTAGTAAGAGATTAAATAATTTCCAACTTAATGTTCTATACTGGCATCATATGTATATTACAACCATCAAATGTACCTACACAAACACTGTTGTCAGCAATTTCATTTTATAAGACATCATCACATAACAAATTAAAATTTTATGTCATATCTGTGTAGGAAACCGACAGATTCCCACCAAATGTGACAAACCAGTAGCACTATGGCTGGCCATGTTAATGTATTTGTTTGGACTGGGTCATACACTTATTGTTTAACTCGCGGTAGAATAAACATTTTACTTCAGTATATTTCATTAACGAAACTACGAAACATATTTAAAATAAAGTTTGTACGTTTGCCGTATTTATTAAAGCCATACAAATTGTTTATACAATGAATCATTCCTCCGTCATTTTGTAAGATAGCACGACATGAAAAAATAAGGTTTTTATGTCATATCTCGGGAAACCATCAAACCGATTCACACAAAATTTGGCGAAAATGTTTTACTTCGCTAAGCTATATTAATTTGTATGTTTTCAATGTGCCAGACACTAAAATAACAATTTAACTTTGTGCGCTACTTCTACGAAACAATGAAACCGTTTTTTACTTAACTTTGTATAATGTACCTATAACAGTCATCGAATTAGCTGATTCAAAAACTTTTTGTCCTCCATTTAAAAATTGTCACATTAAAAAAATTGAGCTTTTATGCCATATATCTCGAACTAATCAACATATTCCCACCAGATTTTACACGCAAGTAGTGCTACGGTAGGTTATGTAAACTATTTTTTTTTAGGTGTTGTGGGCCATTTTTTAATGGCGTTAATATAAAAATGTAGGTAAGTGTGTTATATATATTAAACAATTCAACAAAACTCAACTAAATTTGTACACTGACAGTAATCATCACAAGCATAAATTATTCATACAGATATGCTCTTTTGCCGGTCTTTTTGCAAAATAGTGCCAGGTGTAAAATGGAACATTTTGCCATATTTCCGAAACAATTCGTTTAATTTCCACCAAATTTTGAACACCATTAGTGCTACAGAATGCAATGTGAACTTTCATGATTTAAGTGGGGTGAGAAATTGATTTTCCAAATGGTGGCCGAATAAACATTTTGTTAAACTTGTCATATCTATGAAACAATTTTACGGAATTGAACGAAACGTTTAATGCTTGGAGTATATATTTGATCATCGAATACAAAACATTTTTAAAATTTTTTTTTTTAAGATTGCAGTAAATAAGAGAAAATGTTTTTATGAAATATCTCTGGGACCAATCAACTGACTTCCACCAAATTCTTAACACAAGTAGCGCTACGGTAGGCCATGTAAACTTCCGTGATTTAAGTTTCTAATACACTTATTTCGAAAATGACGGCCATGTAAATATTTCAGGTTAGTAAACCCTTTTATTCAAAACATTGGACTGTTAAATCCGAGATTGATGTTCCGAATACGACCTCCGTAATACAGTTGATTGTACGCTAGTTTATAATTTGACGTTTTCTGGATTCGAGTCGCTGGTAAGGCACGTGTATATTTGTAATTATCTCACTACTGTTGCATCAGTTTCTCGTTTCATCTGTAATGATAATGCTGTTAACGAAATGTCAATTTTTAGCTACTATCTAAGCTTTTAAGAACTTCATTAATAATTGTTTGCATCCATGTAGAGGAAAGTAGGCTCATTAGTTAAACCAGTAACTTCTTTTTTTTTATGTGATCGAGATTTTTAACATGAAAACCTTAATTCGTTCAAATTTCAAGAAGCATTTTTAACAGGAAGTTGGGTTTCAGTTAAACGGTCAAGTCACGAGGATTGCATGCTGTAATTTCTTTGAAATCTGACATCTCGTTCTACTGCAGTGAGCGTCTAGCTTCTAGTTAGTTTGGCTTCAAATTTCATCACAAAAGTTGAAGTTGAAACACGAGCGAACCGCATAATAAATTTCCAAGAAATAGTCTCCATGACATTTTAATAACATGAGTAATTATGTAGAGCTGCAACCTAACAAAATTTTGTTCCATTTTGAGATTTGTAGGGAAAAAAATGCAATTCCTGTAATTTGTTTTATTCGTTTTTGAAAAGCATTTTTTTTTGTCCTCAGCGCCACGCATTTTTCAGACTAGATATTAATTCATATCGTCGCTGAAAAGGATGCTCTATGCTAAAAATTGTATAAGATAATTGTTGCCTTCGGAACGCCCCTAACATCTTCTGCAGCATACCGTTAAAATGGATATAGAAAACTCTGGTTTCTACGAAATTACTGAAGTGACAATGATTTTTCAGAATACGCAATCTCACTGGGATTCTAATGCCATATTTCATATTCATTAAAAATGTTTTTATAGAGGAATATTTATTAATAACTAAAGTCGGTGATTAAGAGCCTTCCAGTTTATCAACTTTAATCCACACAATATATTAATAAATGGTTGATCTTAATGTTATTCTGTTCTCTTACAAAAACGACACTCGGAGATGCGTTTTAACATATTTCGCTGATTATAAACGTTTATGTGGAGCTATGAAAAACCGCCAAAAGGCATAGGTCTATTCATTACGACTTGGCTTATTAATGTCACTGATTTTATGCCAGAAAAAATAATAGGGTAACGGCTTACATTATAAACTAAACTTGCATCCAAAAAGGGCACACAAATTCACAAGGGGGAAAGGACCCCGAATCTTTGTGACCCTAAGTTAACGCCTGATGCCCAGATCACAGCTCCTGCCGAGAACAACATTTTCTAATATCTCTTAACTAAAAAATTACTTTTAATTAATGCGATCTACATTGCAAAGAGTGTTATGCATTATTACAAACAATTATTTGTAAACTAGCTGCCAAGGTTATTTTTCTAACACTAGATGTAAATTAGAGAATAATTCTCAAAAAAATTACTGTGTAATGTGAAAATGTAATTTTGAATTTTAATAAGCAACTACTGTAGACTTCAAATTTATAATAAACATGGATATACATAAACGATTTTGTAAGTTTCATAAAACAGCGTGTTGTAAAGATGCAATCTTTTGCTTGTAGTAATGCAAGAAAATTTTTGGCACCCAGTTACCAAAGAATTTTTTTTTTTTAAGTACAACAATTTTTTTGCTGTGCAGTGTTGGCAAACGCTTTTTGCACGATACAAAAATATTTGTGCAAAAATTCATGCGAGATCCATGCACAATCAGTTTATTTATATGTTTAATTTATTTGGGTAATTTGATAGCAAAATAATTTTCGATGACCCACGAATTTAAAATTTAAAGCTCACGTGTTTATTCCCATATCTTCGTAAACACGGTCCCGCCAAAAATATAGTAGATTGTTTTAAAATGTTGATGTACATCGTCGATAACGACAGAAGTTACATTTATGTTTTTTTTTTTTATCTTACTAATTACTTAGAATGTGTAAATCGCACAGATTAAATTTTTTTCTACTTGCACAATTTCATAAATTCTTGTAGTACATCTGATTCGAGTGACCTTGTGCAGAGGCAACCAATATAATCAGTCCGTTTCCTGCAACGTGCGTGGACTTCAATGAAAATGGGGAACGCTCCTTAGCAGGTCAAAACGTACAAATCAGGTAAATGGGCGTACCTTCCGCGCTCACTATCGCTTGCGCTCTTGGAAACAGAGTGGCACGTCAGCTAGTTGCTAGCTAGTTGCTAGTAGGTAAAACTTTTTTGCCACAGGTGCACACCTGTGGCCGGCTGTTATCTGGCCGCGCGACGTCCCTAGTCCTGTCTTGAGGGGTGTCCAATACAGAAGGTCAATAGTTTTACGACAACCGCCGCGCGCCGGCCGTATACGAGCAGGACGGAAAACATTCGCTGCACAGCCCGATACACAAAGTTTGAAAATCTCACATTATAACCAAAACGTGCGTTCTTACGCACACAAGTAATGAACCATACTGCAACATAGTTAACAATAAATCACATAAACTTACTAAAAATTCACATAAATATTAAGTAAATTTTTTACATATACTAGTGTAATGGGATTCAACAAAACGTATCTTTCAGCATTTGTCTGTCTTTTTTTAGTTCATAACTAGTATAAGTGCGGGTTTACAATATACTGAGATAGTGAATGTAGTGAATCTCCAGAAAGTATGTAATAAATTATAAGGTGTGCAGTAAAATGCATATAATTTCCAGCTAAACTATATTACCAAATTATCTGGAATTTAAAATCTGTAAACATTAATAATCATGACAAGTGACATTAAATATAATAATATTATGTACTATAGGCCTATAAAGTTCATATATACTGTTCACGGTAAAATGAGCAATTTTGAAAGCCCTCTCATTTGGAATAATAGTCAATAAATAAATTTTACTGTAGCCTTAGATAATATCTTCCAAGTAAGGTGGAATATACACACTGTGTTTATTCCTTACATTGCAATATTTATTTATAAAGGTGGTTAAAGGATTAAAAAAAATGGCTGGATGGAAAAAGTAACTAGGACCTCAAATGTGCTCACTTTATTATGAAAACCCTTTAACACTTTAACAATATTTTCTAAGTAGTGCTGTTAACTGAATATATTTTACAATTATTCTAACAGATGGCTTGCCCAATGATGTCAGCCCACCGGTGTATACTGGGAAAATCTGCTGATTTTGCACAAACTAGCACATCCCCCATAAGTTTCGTCTATCAGAATGCACGAAGTATAATATTGATTAGAAATTAAAGAGTATTAAACTTTTACACAAACAACAGCAGTGTAAATAACATATTTTAAAAACCCATCATTGGTCGCGTATGACCATTTTTCTCGCACTAAAATTAAAATGGTGCTATTTTTACAGAAACGATGGAGCTCACAAATTTCATAAGACTACAGGTAAGCTTGTTGCCAGGAATGATGCAGGCATGCTGGTGGCCAGGAATGATGTATCATTGACCTTAAGACAGGGTGTTGTTTACTGATGTGCACAGTGCGTGAGCATTTTATTTCACTGGGCGACCATTCACGTGCATTAAAACTGGAGCAGACATATGCGAACATTGTTATTGTTACTGGTAGTGATACAGTTACAGATGAAGTAGGCAAATAAACATATACATATTGTTCATGACAACATTTTACTTTATAGCGTAAAATAACCTAAAACTTTCAATTGTTGTGGACAGGTTTTACCGAATGTGATAGGCCCCTAAGTATTAAAAATTGTACAGCCTTAAAAACAAAACCTTTTACCTACAAGCACTTTGTAATGTGAATGGCGAATAGATAAAATACACAAAAAATCGGTAGGCCTAACATCTTCTTGTTTTCATTATAATGCTGGTGTGTAAACATGTTCCATATGCAAATACCTAAGCTGTTCTTAAAAAAAAAATAGATGTTCAACAGCATTAAATTTTAAATCCCCCCAACTAATTGTACTGAATTTATAATGGCTCTTCAAGGTCTGTGCACCTTACCCACCAAATAGTAATATCTTATCAGCAAATTGGGTGTAATCAACCGCGATGAACTACGTGGCCTGTAATAATGGTTAAGTGCTGCACGTTTGTTCAAGTTAAGCAGAATAGTTTCTAATCAACCGCATTTAATAAAAGCAAGAGGTCTGATGAAAAACTGGAAAACCACACAAACTAACATTCACATTTATGTTTAAATCACTTTAAAAAAAATATAGTATATGCTGATAATTTGTCAGCCAGCGTGAGAGATATCCGTAAAATACNTTTTTTTTTTTTTTTTTTTTTTTAATGTCTATTAAGAGTTTGCATGTGAAAGTGTGTGCGTTAACGCATTCCTAAGTACTTCTTTTGAACGATTTTCACCTGCCTGGCTCAAATAATCTCCTACCGACTTCTAATAGGTAAATATGACATGGGCGTATACAAATGCCAAACGGAATGTATATTGACGAGCACTGTCTCGAGCATTTAAAACGGCGTAGTAGATTGTTTCAGCTTACAAAACATCAAGAAAGTCGTTGAAAGCATCAAAATATGCTGTACTGGTAAGGCAACGTCTGGATATGATACAGTAGGAAAAAAAGACGGCAACAAATATGCCTACATTATTTAATAGCGATTTTGTTAAAATAGTTTGTGAAACTGCTAGGCTGTAATGACATTGCATAAATGGAGAAAATATTTGTAAACCAGCAAACAATATGTTTATCATTGGCGTAGAAGCCTTGATGAAGGGGTGTTCTGTTCCCCTGACGACCCCAATGGACCTCCGAATCAAACCTGTAATAGAGGTTTCCTTAAAAGATTTTTGGTATTATTTCTTAAAGATGCAGTTGAAATCAGTTTACACTTCTACTTGTTCACAAAAAGTAGAGTAATAAACTACTATGCGGCAATGTGCCTCAACTACTCTGCGGCAATGTGCCTCAACTACTCTGCGGCAATGTGCCTCGCGCTGGCATACAGATACTTTCAAGTGTTCGTTCCTGTAGCAACAGCAACAAATACACGTTACACCCAATTTTACAAACTTTTGCTGCCAACAAACCCAACACGTATAGTTTAGGACAAAGTTTTCTTCCGCAGGCAAATTTTCTTTTCTTGCCTGATTGTCACGTTCGAATATGCAATTCGACCTGTTAACAGGAGCCACGGGAATATTATGCGTTATTATTCGTTTTAGATAGTTAACAGAAACTGCCTGAGTATTCTAATAGGAGTTAACAGGTTTGCAGTTAACATGTTTTAATGTATGCATTCAGGACGAGGCGAGCCATTCACAGGACAATGCAGGCTGTGAGAAGTTCCCTGCTGTGCAAAGATAAAACATTTGCCAATCTTTCAAAACGACCGCAATAACAGGTTGCAGCCACATTATCCGCAGTGTCCTTTTTGTTAAATTTCAGTAATGTCCCTTAAATTTTATTTTTTAACAATTATGTTATATCTGATTAAACTAATACGTTCAGTTCCAACAGAAGTAATTTTCTATTTAAATTATTTTAACAAGTCTCCTCACTTTTATTTGTAGACACATTTTCGAAACACATTTATAAAATGTAACTCTTCTGTAATGCAGTGTGTTTATAATACAAGAGTTTACCNGCAGGCTGTGAGAAGTTCCCTGCTGTGCAAAGATAAAACATTTGCCAATCTTTCAAAACGACCGCAATAACAGGTTGTAGCCACATTATCCGCAGTGTCCTTTTCGTTAAATTTCAGTAATGTCCCTTAAATTTTATTTTTTAACAATTATGTTATATCTGATTAAACTAATACGTTCAGTTCCAACAGAAGTAATTTTCTATTTAAATTATTTAACAAGTCTCCTCACTTTTATTTGTAGACACATTTTCGAAACACATTTATAAAATGTAACTCTTCTGTAATGCAGTGTGTTTATAATACAAGAGTTTACCGTGTATAAGCAGTTACGATAAATGATTAATTACTTCTTAATGCTGACCGTACGAGCACTGAATGTTCTAGGGGACTAACATTAAAAATATTCGAATCAATATAATTATACTGCTGTATCCCAACAGAACATTTCAGTAAACTTGAAAGTAAAAACTCGGTCACCAAAGCCGTCTTCGCTCGCTAATGAGCGTGTGCATAGAAGCCCACGGGATATGGTAAAAAAATAGCCTGTTTTAAATATGGGCCACATTGTAAATACATGCGTTCTACGCCCTTGATGTTTATGTCAAATAAGCACATCTATGAAATGTTTTAATTGCTGCAGTTAGAAGAAATTATGCTTACTGTTAAATCTTAAAATATGATGGCGTTAAGCTAATTAATGATGAAATTCTGAAATTAACTTTGAGGGTTAATGCAAATTGTTTGTTAGAATTAGCAAATAATATTTTTCAGATGACGTGTTCCATGATAGCTGAAATAAATTTACAGTTGTATCTATACCGGTATACGCTGTTCACGGTAAAGTGAGAACTTTTGAGGCCCTAGTTACTTTTTCCTTTCAAACTTGTTGTCCTTCAATTACTTTTTTTAAATAAATATTGCCATGTAAGTAATAAACACAGTGTGTATATTCCACCACACTCGGAAGTTAACGTCTAAGGCTACAATAAAATATATTTAAATGAGAGGGTTTTCAAAAGTGCTCACTTTAACGTGAATAGCATATACCTAAAGTATTTTAAACCTGTGAACATGCTTCCAAAATACCAGACGGTAATAGATACAGATGTGCACAAAGAAATATGTTTTCTTTTTGAAAATGACATTTGGTTATATCAATCTAGTTTTCTGACTAAGTGTTCGTGAAAAACGGTATCACATGACTGATCCGGAATTTTTTTTAGGACAGAGATAAGCGTTTGTTAGTATCAAACGATCGACGAAGGCTGATAATGAAACATTGTGTAGTATGTTTGATGGAGTGGCTCTGAAGTAGAATGACTATATATATATAATNATATATATATATATATATATATATATGTGTGTGTGTGTGTGTGTGTGTGTGTTTTCGTTCACCTGAAGTAACAAAATGCCTTTTTTCGTAGTCTTTGTAGGCAATGGTGATCCAAATAAACATACAATATCCAGAGAGCATGCATAGAGCATGCATCAAACTCTCACTCGCAACACGCACTCGTGCACTCGCTCTCGCTCCCTCGCACTCTGACATGTGGAACAGCACTCTCTGACGTCGCTTCCGAGTGTAAATATCCTGACTATTTGGAACACGGCCTTAAATGTGACGGCACTTCAAAATCTATTTCTGAATCAATTACGTACTCTGCAAGAGGTCGCTGTATTTTATTTTCTACATCAATGACACTGATTTTCAGTTTAAACATTCGAACATTAATCTTAAGAAAATATTTGCTGATGACAGGCTACTCGTACTGTTAATTGCGTGTTTTGGAAGTAATTGTNGAACATTAATCTTAAGAAAATATTTGCTGATGACAGGCTACTCGTACTGTTAATTGCGTGTTTTGGAAGTAATTGTACCATATCACTGACTGGGCGAAAAAAAAAATGTCAAAAGTGAATATAAATTAATCACGTGTACACTGGCGTCAAAGAACTGCGCGCTAAAAAATTTAATGATACGCTTGCTGTTAATGTCAAGAAACTGAAACAGCAAGTAANAGCGTCAAAGAACTGCGCGCTAAAAAATTTAATGATACGCTTGCTGTTAATGTCAAGAAACTGAAACAGCAAGTAAGAGTGATACGTCGTACAATAACTATGTGGCACATCAATATACGACTAAATTTTGAAACTGAATTGGGTATTATTTTTTTAAGAATTTAGAAAATAATTTATTGCACAGAATAAGAATTTTATTATATCTACACACATATTAAAGGATTTTTTGTGCGAAATAAAAGAGATGAGCCACACTTTGCGTTTTGTAAAAATAACAATAAGTTTATTTGAGAATTATTTGTTTACATCACAGAAAAACAAAATAAATACATAAGAATAATTTTAAGAAAATTATGGGCCTACTGGTGTAAGCTAACATCCTGAAGATATTCTTCGTTTATNAATACATAAGAATAATTTTAAGAAAATTATGGGCCTACTGGTGTAAGCTAACATCCTGAAGATATTCTTCGTTTATGTTTTAAATAACTTAGCATTTTGTGTATATTTATAAAATAATGGCAATACTGTATTCTACGTAGAATTTAGTTTCTTTACCTTTTATTTTGTGACAACAGTCGAACATGTAAGGTTTTTGTAAGAAAATTTATAAAATTTTAGTNCAGTTTCTTTACCTTTTATTTTGTGACAACAGTCGAACATGTAAGGTTTTTGTAAGAAAATTTATAAAATTTTAGTAATATTAGCATATAGAAGCACTTTATATTTATTTACGTTTATTTATTTTGATTTCAATAACTTTTTATAAGAATTGCACACAAGTCGTTACTGAGATAAATTTAGCCACTCAGCACTATCTACCGAAATTGCAAGTTAACCTTACTTTTACATTTCTTAAAAAATATGTCGAGATAGCAGCAGCTTACAAGCATTTATAGTACGTAGTAATAATGACAGTACCGCTAGCGTCAAGGAACGGCGTTGTTAGTACAGATAACACTCACTAGATGTCAGGACAGCCGTTTCGCGCGATGGGTTTGGGAGTTGCTTTGTACACGCTAGATAGCACTAGTGGCAGAGAACTCGCAAGAGAGCGTGAGGTCACGGCCAAACGTCGTAAACACTGGCCTATAGGATTGAACTGTAGAAAAAGTAAACAGTTTCTCAGAATAAGTTATTTATTCGCTAATTTCACGCATTTCCCCACAGCTACAGTTAATCGGATGTTTTGCCAAATAAAAAAAAAATTCGTTCAATGCTTTTTACTTTTTTTTAATAACAAATGTGACAAGATTGGTAATATGTGATGTTATATTAATTGCTGAAAGTGACGTTTATGCCAACTGTTTTTATATTGTTTATTTTGGAAGGATATTTTTTAAATGGTTGAATTGGCCGTGGTAAAAAAATATTTTTCCGTTACATATAGCGTTAACAAAATAACATTTTTTTGTATACCAACAATTTTAAATACAACGTGCACCATAGCATAACAGAACTCAGTTTACCCTACAGTATTTTCTGAAGTGTAAAAATTTAAATTTGAATTTTGGCTAAAGTCGTTTGCCATTTAGCATAACCCTTCTATTATGTTGGTATTAAATACCTAAACTTTACCTGTTCAAATTTTGTTTCCCTTTATAATTATTTATGGACTATATTTTAGTAACCAGTAAAACAAAATATTATGGTAAAAAAANAAATTTTGTTTCCCTTTATAATTATTTATGGACTATATTTTAGTAACCAGTAAAACAAAATATTATGGTAAAAAAATTCTACTGTATGCTGTTCACGGTAAAGTGAGCACTTTTGAGATCCTGGTTACTTTTTCCTTTCAGTAATTTTTTTATCCTTTTACAAGCTTTTCAAATAAATAATGCCATCTAAGTAATAAACACAGTGTGTATATTCCACGGCATTCGGAAATGAGCGTCTAAGACTANAAATTTTGTTTCCCTTTATAATTATTTATGGACTATATTTTAGTAACCAGTAAAACAAAATATTATGGTAAAAAAAATTCTACTGTATGCTGTTCACGGTAAAGTGAGCACTTTTGAGATCCTGGTTACTTTTTCCTTTCAGTAATTTTTTTATCCTTTTACAAGCTTTTGAAATAAATAATGCCATCTAAGTAATAAACACAGTGTGTATATTCCACGGCATTCGGAAATGAGCGTCTAAGACTAAAATAAAATATATTTATTGTGACTGTTATTCGAAATGAGAGCGCTTTCAAAAATGCTCACTTTAAAGTGAATAGCCTAAATTGTTTTTTTGTTTGACGCGAATGCGTGTTTAAAATCAGACTGACACATGCGGTACCAGAACAGGACGGAAATGGGGATATAACGTTTGCAGGCGATCCATCCCGACTCTATTATAACTATGTGACTAATAACACGATGAAAAATGTTGTTATTTANGACTGACACATGCGGTACCAGAACAGGACGGAAATGGGGATATAACGTTTGCAGGCGATCCATCCCGACTCTATTATGTGACTAATAACACGATGAAAAATGTTGTTATTTATTTCTATCAGCTACACGACTAGATGTGATCATAACCTTGATTTGGCAGTTCGCATGCCCATGTACAATGATTCGGCCTATTCACACTGCTGTATTTCCAAATATACTGCTTGGGAACATGCAAAACTATTGTGAGGACCCAAATTGAACCTTGCTACAGGTTTTCCTGCAATAAAAATATGGGGTCGCCTCTTAACATCCCATAGACCTTCAAGCGAATAAATATTCACAGAAACCCCGTGATTATTTCACTGAAACAGGCGTATTTTCCGAGGTGTGAGGAACTCGAGTCCACTGAAATTAAATTTGCCATCCAAGCTGTGATATCTCTTGTTGACACGTTCTGGGTGTGCTCCTTCTACGAATCTTGACAGCATAGCCCACTTGGAGCTTTCTTGATCTTTGTTCTGGGGATTAATTACTACCTTCCTAGCCTTATTGCTTGTTGGCAAATCGACGTAGGACGAAGCTCTAAGTGGATCAGACATATTGATCCTTAGCTGAAGATGTTTCGCAGAGGTGAGGGTCCAACCACTTCCCTACCCGTGGTATCCTTCTTCTTCCTTGCAGATTTTTTCGATGGTAGCCATCACAGCATTTTATATACCAGGAGTGGCCAACCGGTCGATCGCGATCGACCGGCCGATCGCGGCAATTAGTCCAGTCTGATGAAGGAGCCTATTCTATAAAGATAAACAAGGTAATTAATTTTGTTAAACTTAATAGTTTTTAGTCAAAGAGACACACCCAACACACATTTTTACATTGTTAAAAACTGGCCATAGCACAGAGGATACAAAACAAGGAGGTAACTAGATATAATCGATTTTACAATGTTTAGTTATCAAAACTTATCCAAATGTCAAAATTATATATCTTTCAATATTTCAACA
>NQII01007041.1:0-10646 GCA_002778355.1 Clitarchus hookeri | reverse complement strand
TTACCTGGTTTTACTTGTAAGCAGACAAATCGGCGTAATCCTTGGAAACTGTGACACACCTTTTTTTACTTTATCATTCGGTACTCAATTTTACTTAATTAACGTCTTTTACCTTCATAAACACTTGTTTATATTATTAGAGCACTTGCCTGGGCCCATAACCTGATGAAGGAGCCTATTCTATAAAGATAAACAAGGTAATTAGTTTTGTTAAACTTAATAGTTTTTAGTCAAAGAGACACACCCAACACACATTTTTACATTGTTAAAAACTGGCCATAGCACAGAGGATACAAAACAAGGAGGTAACTAGATATAATCGATTTTACAATGTTTAGTTATCAAAACTTATCCAAATGTCAAAATTATATATCTTTCAATATTTCAACACAGTCGATCGTGGCAAGACAAAAAATATAAATACGTAGAACAGACTGCGCAGCGTAATCACCGACTGCTGCGCGCATCATCTTGTATCATTTTTCAATCGCCGTTCCATCACGTTATGTATCCTCTCTTCCACGCAGTAGCTCTCTTTTGTTTTCGGCACGCGATGGACAATAGGCGGGAAGCGTGTGACACGCGGGGGCGGGGCGGGTGTCAATCCATTCAGTTGACGACAGGGACTAGCGGAGTTACGACGTCAACGACTACCGATGTAAATCACGATTAGACTCTGCATCGCGCCTCATACGCTATGGATAAGTGGTTGAAGAGAAACGCTGAAGGAACATCAAATGAAGAAAGATAATATTTTCGATATTGTTACTATTTCAAACGAACCCCTCAATAATATACCTAGTTAAATATATTATTCACTGATTTTTGCAGTATATTTAAAACAATTATTATTTTACTCGNAACATCAAATGAAGAAAGAAATGCTTCTGAAGGTTCATCAAATAAAGTAAGATAATATTTTCGATATTGTTACTATTTCAAACGAACCCCTCAATAATATACCTAGTTAAATATATTATTCGCTGATTTTTGCAGTATATTTAAAACAATTATTATTTTACTCTGTGAATCAAGCGAATTATCCACCTAGTAAGTGGGTAACTACAAAAAGTGTAAATAAATAAAAACTTATAAATAATGTTTACTCGCTAACTTTGTGCCATAATTACGAAAATAAATTTAATTCACATCTAACTGTAGGATATTTCTACTTTTATTACTATACGAATTATGTTCTTAATATATATAGATCGTTGAAAAATGTGGTCCAAAGAAATCAAAAACTTATCACTTTCACCAAGAATGGGAACTGGACTACTTCTTTATTACGGTGAAAGAAAACTGTTGCTGCTTAATATGCAATACATCCGTGGCAATACCGAAAAAAGGTAATTTAGAGCGCCATTTTAACACAATGCATAGTAAATATCAGACAGATTTTCCACCTAACAACGAAATAAGAAAGAGTAAATTGCAAGCATTGAAATCGCAATTAACAGTCCAAGAAAACATGTTTTCTAGGCCTACTGAGCAAAGTAAGGCTGCAACTGAAGCTTCTTTCCAAGTAAGCTACAGAATTGCACAAAAGTGCAAACCTTTCTCCGATGGAGAATACATCAAGGAAATTTTCGAAGCAGTGTCAGATTCGCTGTTCGTGCATTTCAAAAATAAAAATGAAATTAAAAAAGCTATTCATGGTTTACAGCTGTCTCGAAATACTGTGATGCTCCGTATAGAAACGATGAGTGAAAACATAAACGAACAACTACAAAGAGATATCGTCTGCTGAGTTGCTTTTTCGCTACACCTTGACGAGTCAACAGATATCACTGATACTGCACAATTACTTATTTTTATTCGGATGGTCTTTGAAGATTTCTCGACGAAAGAAGAACTGCTAAGTATGATTTCCTTAAAAGGAAAAACTCGTGGCCTTGATATATTCACGGAATTCAAAGCATATATTAGCAAGATTAAGCTACCTTTGTATAAACTCGTATCAATAACAACTGCAATGACAGGTATTAAATAATGGTTTTATTGCTCTTTGTCACAAAGACGAAGACTTTCCAGACTTCATTAGCTGCCACTGCATAATTCATGAACAAGTATTGGCTAGTAAGAGACTAAACACAAAACATGTAATGGATATTTCTTTCAAGATTGTAAATTCCATAAAAGGAAAATCTCTCCAAAGGCGGCTCTTTAAACACCAATTAGATGAGAAGGAACCAGATTTGGCATTGCACACTGACGTAAGGTGGTTGAGTCGAAGCAAGTTTTTCAAAGATTTCGAGATCTATTGGACGAAATAATAAAATTTCTTGAAGAGATAGGTGATGATTATCAGCAACTGCATGATTTAGACTGGCAATGTGATTTAGCATTTTTAGCAGATTTTACTGGAAAACTGAGCACATTAAATCTGGAACTACATGGCAAGAATAAAACAGTAACAGAAATGATGAGTTATATTGCAGCATTCCAAAGTCAAACAACGTCTATGATAGTTGACATCGAAAAGAAAAAATTTCAACAATTTGTAAACATCAAGGAACATATGGAAAAACATCCTACCTACAATTTCATTCCTGACAAGTACACGGCAGAAATTAAGGCAGTGGTAACAGACTTCGAAATTCGCTTTTAGTGATTTCAAAAAAAATTGAGAAGTTGGTGGAATTCATCAGTTATCCGTTTAATAGTTCCATTGATCATAGTGATATCTATAAAATGGCTAAAATAAATTGCAGATACATTTCAAATGGACCACATGATATTTCAAAACAAAGTTATTACTCTGCGCTACGACATATTTCTAAAAGCAAGGTCATCCTCGGGTCTAGATTTCTGGGCACTGGTTTCCAACGAGAAATATCAAAATTTGAAGAAATGTGGTGAACAACTGCATTCGCGTTTTGGTTCAACATATTTATGTGAATCAGCATTTTCCTACTTAAAACAAACAAAAAAATAAGCACCGTTCTCGCTTGACAGACGCTCATACATTGGATTATTTAAGGTTGGCAAATTTCCAACTACAAACCGGATTTTGCTATTCTAGCGGAAGATGCTCAGACGCAATGCTCACACTAATATAAATAAGTAGTTACTAAGAATAATTTTCAGTTTTATGTTTTCCCTCTTAATAAAATAAAAAATACTACACAATTGTATACTGAACTAAACTGTTTCATTTAAAATTCCAAGAAGTATGTAATTGGTAGATCGCACAGGGTAAACAGTATATCTTGGGTCTAATCAAGTTGGCCACCCCTGTTATATATAATCTAAGTTGTACAGAGGTATATTTTTTGTCTTCAAAGCACGATGGTTATCTTGTTTGTCATGCGGCTCTGGTCTACCATAAATACAATCCAACCATAAGTTAAATTTGATGCCTCCCTATATTTCCAATTCTAAAGTTAATTGACTGATATGCTTTATTTCATATCATTCAGATATGTACTTATGTTGCTCGTTGCAGTGAATGTATTCTCTGCAATGAGTCTTCAAATGATGGTTGAAGGCCATCTCTGCCAACACTAACACATTTGCATTAGGCTCACCAGCCCCGACGACAACTCTGCGATGGCGAGAGCAGCCCTTCGTCGAAATCAGACGAACTAGAACAGATGAACTTGTTTGTGTGTCAACACGTCGACGCTTCGCTAATGGGGCAGTGGGACCATTACATCTAGAGCTGTGTGCCTTCAATTTGTCAGATCTGGTAAACTGCCTCCCACATTTGTCACATTCCAGGGTTTATCAGGGTTCATCAGCAGCTACACTTGTGTCTTCTTGCATCGCCAGTGTGAGCGGAATTCTCGTTGCAGAGTTTTCATCTAGTAGTTGCCTTCTGCTAGATTTGGCCAGTGCAGTTTAGTATGTAATTGACCATGTTGTCCTTGTGGGTAATTGACACCCCAGACTTCTCGCATACATACTGCTCTTCCCTGAAGGGGTTGAGCCTGCAATTTCTCTCGTAGCACAGGCCACTCTTGCGATCAGTAAACAATTTATTACAGAACCCGCACTGCAGCACTGGTCGAGGTATAGTACTTGCCACNAGCCACTCTTGCGATCAGTAAACAATTTATTACAGAACCCGCACTGCAGCACTGGTCGAGGTATAGTACTTGCCACAGACGAAGAAGTCGAAGGAAGGGAAGACACGAAAGACTCATCGACACCGGATACCTTGCCATCCATGGTGTGTGTTGTAGGAAGTCACCTGCACAGGAACAAAACACATTTAATAATACTGACAAGCAAATATAATGATGCGATGGGATATTGGGACAATGTGGGGGTAGGTAGTAATAAAATACAACATTGAACATGAAAGTCATACCAGAAGAAGAAGAAGAAGAAGAAGAAGAAAGATGTGTGATGTACTGGACTAGCAACGATAGGCTGCACTTCTAGCATCCTTCACGCGACTCCTCGATTTGACTTGGGAGAGAGGGAGTTGAGACAAGCGGATCATGAAGGATGTCTCCTGGATAAACACATCCCACATTGATTAGTTTCCACTAAAAAAAAACAATCACAGAAAAGCACTTAAAAATTCTGTGGAAACAATACTCCCTTCAAATAAATATAAGTCTAGCAGTATACGACTGGCACCTCAAACTTGGCTGCAGTCGGTCTATGGGCCACGCACGACTTGACAGAGGGACTTGCATACTGGCACAGCCGATCCCTAGGAACATCGAAACCCTCTAGTAACTTCATATCACAAAATTACAATCAAANAAATATAAGTCTAGCAGTATACGACTGGCACCTCAAACTTGGCTGCAGTCGGTCTATGGGCCACGCACGACTTGACAGAGGGACTTGCATACTGGCACAGCCGATCCCTAGGAACATCGAAACCCTCTAGTAACTTCATATCACAAAATTACAATCAAAGGGAAACTAAAATGTTGCTCATATTTGTCTCAAATAGCGTGAATTAAAAATAAAAAACTCCAAGCATTACTGTGTTCGTTTGCGTGTGTGTGTGGTCTGTCATATTATATATCTCATCTGATATTCAAACCAACACCGTCATCATAATCACAAAGTCTAAATACCAATTTCTTTCTACTTAAAAATTTGAATACANAGGGAAACTAAAATGTTGCTCATATTTGTCTCAAATGGCGTGAATTAAAAATAAAAAACTCCAAGCATTACTGTGTGCGTTTGCGTGTGTGTGTGGTCTGTCATATTATATATCTCATCTTATATTCAAACCAACACCGTCATCATAATCACAAAGTCTAAATACCAATTTCTTTCTACTTAAAAATTTGAATACANGATATTCAAACCAACACCGTCATCATAATCACAAAGTCTAAATACCAATTTCTTTCTACTTAAAAATTTGAATACACTATGTTGGATAAGAACCTTGTTTAGTGTAGGTGAATAGCTATGATATTACATGGCTAGTGGACACACTATGTGATTAATGCATGGTTGAAACTGCAAAAAAGCCGGCAGACTGTTAATTTTTTTTTTTAGTAGTACAACTAAAAAATAATATGACCAGTATATTTAACATGTATGATGTGGTAGAAAAATAATTTTAGGACGTCTGATATGTTTTTAACATTAGCTGGTACGAAAATTAAATAAAAGTTTTACATTGAACATCGTATGAAAGCAGTCGGATGTTTTCTTTTCTATTTAAAATATTTTCAGTTGTTCTCTGGCATTTTTTTTATTAATTCATACAACTTTCCTTTGAAATTATCTGAAATATTGTATCTTATATCCGTATAATTTTTAATAAGTATAGTACTTCGTCGGGCGAGGCTCGAACCCAAACATTCCTGTAACAAGAGACCGAAAGGTATGTATACACAAGTCTTCATATACTGTAAATCAAACGCTCGTTCAAATATTTTTTTTCTTTTAAAAGTACGTGTTTTCTATCCGCGCATCAGTTCAACTGATAGGCAAAACGCCGTAAATTTTTAAAGGAACTCTCAAAGCCGCTGGTTGAAGAGCATCGCTTGACTGGTTCCACCAAGGTCCACATGTTTTATTCCAAACACATCTCCAAATACTTGCAATGAATCTTTCATAAGTATGTGTATATTTACATGTACGCACCAAAATTATTTTTAAAACTCAAAGAAACAAGTTGTAGATTTTTAAAAAATCATTCCTTGTAATTTTAAGTAGGAAAAATTATAGCCTACACAATACTATCAATATATTTAGATCACACACAGAAAACCTTCACAGGTACTGCGATGGTAATTACTTATACGAAGTGGACATTTATTGAACATGTTAAATATTTTTCGTGCGCACATATTAATGCCATAGTTTTTTTTTTTTNTATACGAAGTGGACATTTATTGAACATGTTAAATATTTTTCGTGCGCACATATTAATGCCATAGTTTTTTTTTTTTTACATGCAAGCACATATTTCCCGATAGCATGAAAAATCTTGCGCACGTGTTAACAAATGTCAAAAGTGTTTTTTTTTCTCCAGTTAATTGAGCCTCGATGAGCGATGGTAATTAATTCAAAGTAGGCACAAATTATTTAATTATGTTTCATATTTATGCTAAAATGGTCACACCTGTAATGAAGAAAGTTGGGGGAAGTGTGAATGATAGCCTATGCATATATACAAAAGCTAGGAGTAACTTTCATTCGGATACAAGCCAGGTACTGTGACAGTAATCGCTAATATAAAGCATGCATCACTCAACGTGAAAATTATTTTTTTACGTTCGCTATATATAATATTACTTACGAATATAGTATTTCCAACATGATACATCTTGCTGACAATATGCTAAGAAAAAAAGATCGCTTTTTCAGAACAAAAGTACACGTAAGCTNATATTACTTACGAATATAGTATTTCCAACATGATACATCTTGCTGACAATATGCTAAGAAAAAAAGATCGCTTTTTCAGAACAAAAGTACACGTAAGCTTTGGTAAGCAACAGTAATAAATTAAGACGATTAGACACATAATTTATTTACGAGAGAAAAAATGCTCTCGCATTGTAAAAATATTTTCAAAAATGCTTACAAGTATTGTAGATCAGTAATAAATTAAAAAATAAAAGTAGTAATAGTTAGTATTTGTTTACTGATGCTGATAATAATTTGCTTGTTTTTACAATGCACGCAGGTCCTACAATAGTTCACCTTTCCTCATCGAGGATAAGATAAGAATTGCACACGNGCTTGTTTTTACAATGCACGCAGGTCCTACAATAGTTCACCTTTCCTCATCGAGGATAAGATAAGAATTGCACACGAACAAGTTTAAATTTACTGTCGAAGTACTCGTCGTTTACAATAATAAAAAAATTAGGTTGTGCGTACGAACAATATCCCATGAAGTGCATGCTTACTCAGCACTGGAAACATAGTTTATTAAAAAATTGCGTGCAAGTATTGTACAGCTGCAATAAATGTTTGAAACTTTTATTTTTACAAGTACTATTAAACACTAACAGTTTTTGACATACCTGAACGAGTTTTAACTCGAAGTTGAAATGGACGGAAGAGTAATTCACGAAAACACAGCGATGACTAGGCAGTGAAATGTTGACGATAAGGTACCTTGATGATCAGACGTCAAGCGCAGATATCAAAGTGGGCCTAGACAGCCAGAGTCATCCTTTTTATACGTTGGGTGAGAACTGACACGCCCAGTTCCCTGTCTGAAGGGCGCGGCGCGGTGGGTGTGGCCAGGTGCGGTATTATTATAAAAACGGTCAGTGCTCTCTCACCAAATATGGTTGTGCTAGAAAGTACAGATCTGTTATTGGCTGGCTATGCTCGTCCTCGGCTCTCCTGCCTGCAGGCTAACCCGGGTGTGGGAAAAACACACAGGTCACCGGCTCGACATGACTTCAATAGTCACCGCACTGTCGCAGACGGCTCCGTGTCTAGTTGTAAAAATATCTCCCCGACTGCCTGAGAAAGTTTTTAGCCCTAGGACTTCCATTAGGCTATCAACCAGATCCGGGGGAAAAAAATATCACCTTACCACTGCACTGCTCAGAGCCTTTCAACTTGCCGAGCATAATATGAAGAAAAAATAAATAAGTTGTGACTTGTTTAAAACTTTCTTTGTAGAGGCTTTTGTAGGACTTTTCTTTGGGTAACACCAAGATGACAAGCTTCACAGCCGATGACAAAGCTGTAGCCTGTTCAGGGTAAAGTGAGCACTTTTTGAGGCAGTCTCATCAGACAACCAATAATTAAATTTCATTGTAACCTCCGACCTTTGGTTTTGAGTATCGTGGAATGTATACACTGTGTTTATTACTCGCATGACAGTGTTTATATTAACAAGTGATGGAAGGATATAAATTGGCTGGTGAAAGAAAATTTCCTCTCTTTAATAATATGATTTTATACCCTAAAATTACATTTCCGAACACAAACTTACATATTCTACCCGGCGGTCCATTTTTCAGTCTGTTGAAACTGTAGCGAGCTGCTAGAAACACTGTCATCAGTTTTATGATTCGTAATCTATCGCTTTTATCGGAACATAGTGTAGCCAACAATAAACATACGTGCCCCTACGTTTTGCCTATATTTTTCCCAATATGTTTGCATTTAAATAAATCTTATAATCCTTTACAGATTTTATTATAACATAACGGAACATATATTGGAGAAGTCCACATTTGGGACTGAAAAATATGTCTGGAAATCGATTAGTGCCAGAGGCTAGGAACCGTCTAATTTAAGTGCAGGGAAATGCACGGAACCAAACTCCGAGCTCTTGCCCGACAAGACATGACTAACACGAGGATGCTATCTGCATGCTATTAAAAGAAATCGCATTATTCGCTTAGGAAGCGAATGTACAAGTGTTCACGATTTCACTCGCTTGGCAGCTGCTTGATATTGTAATTATATCTCAGTTTCACACCGTGAAAATACTCTCTCAACTCAAATGGTGGACGTAAGTTTCCAAAGCTATCGAAATACTCGGCTGCTTACACTTTTTGTATGCAATCCAGTGCATGCCTGGACCACTGATATTATCTAAATTTACAACTGCCGACTCATTATGTTTAGGTTTCCGTGGCAGTCCATCACGCATGTACACACCGCGGAAATTTGGTATTCTTAATTTGCATGCAAATTTTTTTATGTCTATGTTCGTAAGGAGGCGTTTAGGCAATGACTTCAAGATCACCTATTTGTCTCTTTCGCTCGACTTTTCCTTTTTCTTCTTTGGCCTTCACCGGCTATCGGATGTGGTCTCAAGTAAAGACTTTTGCCGTTTTTTACCCATTGCGAGCGACTCCCGCTTTCGGTTGTGTCGAATTGCTTCGGCCAACTGCTTACCTTGTTCTTTAGCACTGTTTACTGCCCTGGCTATACTGCTAGCACCACCGATTAGGTCTCCAAGAGCACCCAGTGCAGGCAGAACGAATGGTAGAAAACCTCCTTTTTTTCTTCCTCCCAATGTGTGCTTTTCTCCATGTTCTCCCTTAATTTTTTTCTGGTTGAATTGCATACCCATACCTTGCTTGACTTTGGTTT
This sequence comes from Clitarchus hookeri, assembly GCA_002778355.1. Classification (NCBI taxonomy): domain Eukaryota; kingdom Metazoa; phylum Arthropoda; class Insecta; order Phasmatodea; family Phasmatidae; genus Clitarchus; species Clitarchus hookeri. The sequence continues at coordinate 1,142 of NQII01007041.1, read as the reverse complement.
TCATTATCTTGGAAAACCCCCAAACAGCTAGGCGTTCATCAAATTTGGACTGAGGTGATTTTGCAATCTTCTTGGCTTTGTTGGCGAGAACAGCATCAGCAGTATGTCTGTCTCTCAAGTTGTTACTGCTCGTATAAGAAATATCGCGGTCCTCACACTCTTCGTCCAAAGTGTTAATACCTCTGTCACCATACGGAAGCCTTTTTGTAAGGTTCGTTCCCGGCCCACAGTACTCGTAATCAGGAATGAGCAGTTAGAATGGAAGCTTGTTTATAAGCAAATTCACAAGTTCACGTCCACTTTTGTTCCCTACGAGGCAAAAACAGACTGACCACCAACACACTAGACAGCTCCTTTATACATTTTTGGAGAATGGCCAGCCACTTCCTACCAAACTTTGATATGGTCACTGTATAAGTACCAACACTTTGCATGTTTGCTATAATGGTTTAATGGAGATGGTTAGCAGGACACTAGTCTCTCAAAGCATATCATCGCTGAGGATGAAGTTACTTCCCACGAATCACGTCATAGTTCTCTGTTGCCAAATACTATACTTTGTCTTATTTTCGGACCGTCTTATTGTGGCAAAACACGCATGCTTCTGAGTTTACTGGAAGAAACCAACGTTCTTCGGTTCAAGGATGTGTACCTTTACTCGAAACTTCAACAACCAAAGTACAAGCGACTTGCTCGGATTCTAGAAACTGTGGATGGTCTACAGTATTTTCCATACAGCAAAAATGAAGATGTGATTCCTCCCGATAAGGCTAAACCAAACTCTGTGTTTGTTTTCGATGTTGTGGCATGTAAGAAGCAGGCCTGTATGCAGGAATATTTCAGTATGCAGTATGGGCAGGCATGCATTGGTGGATTGTTTTTACCTCTATCAAACTTGTTCTCGCATACGGAAACAGTTACTTCGCAATAATGCAAATGTGCTAGTTTTGTTTCGGATGGACGAAATGAATTTACACCATGCGTATTCCGACCATGTAAATACAGATATGCATTTCGAAAAGTTTAAATATGCGTGTGCTTGTTGTTGGAGTGGGCCATACGGATTTCTTGTGATAGTAAAATACTTTCCTTTTCTTAAAGGCAGGTACCATCAAGGTTTTGACAAGTTCACAATCATTCAA
>NQII01007040.1:10391-104343 GCA_002778355.1 Clitarchus hookeri | reverse complement strand
TTGGGTAAATATAAAGAGTAACACTATTCTCTGGTGGTTCCATTTTGGGCGAACAATTGTTTCTTATCCTTATTAGAAAAAATTTATTTTCCCCAAAGGAATACGAAACAGAATTATTATTCATATAATAATATCTTTAGGTGAATATTGACGGTAATAGCTCTAATCAGTGGACTTGCAACACATGATTGTTATCGACTATCAGAAGAAATAACCAGACAAATGTAACGCAAATTAGGAGGTGACAAAACGAAGAAAGTTCAGTAAAGATGAGAATTTACACAGATATTGTAATGCATTCCACATGACTCACTTTGATTTTACTGATATTACAGNTTCAGTAAAGATGAGAATTTACACAGATATTGTAATGCATTCCACATGACTCACTTTGATTTTACTGATATTACAGGTCACCAAAATTTTAAGGCGGCAATGTTCAAGGCACATGAAAAAAAAAACATTACTTTTAAATAGAAAGTGAAATTTTGCGAAAATATGTGAAAATAATGTGTAATTTTAACACAGTAGTGTCGTTTACGTTACTGATTTATTGGATGTTCATTTCACACACAAAAAAAAATTTGGCGAATAGTCAAAATTATTTAATTCTTAGAGGCTTGTNATTTATTGGATGTTCATTTCACACACAAAAAAAAATTTGGCGAATAGTCAAAATTATTTAATTCTTAGAGGCTTGTCTTGCAGATAGTTGTAAAGACAACTATAAAGACGTTGCTGTGTGCAAATTATTGAAATTTACCATCTGATCTGCTTTTTATCACAAATCACTGGTTATAGCCATAAGCCATTTGAACTCCACAATTTCCATTTTGCAACAGAACGATTTCACTTTGGCCAGGAGGTTGGGTTGAATCATCATATTTTAGGATTCCGATTTCAATGATCCAGAGACATGTTTTCGACCTGGTAGTAATTTTATAAATATTACTGTAATTTAATTATCTGGATACTTTCATTGATAATAACGTATACAAATATAATCAGTACACCTGCTGTATTGCCCTATTTAACTAATTAATTTTTCTCAGTATCATATCNTACAAATATAATCAGTACACCTGCTGTATTGCCCTATTTAACTAATTAATTTTTCTCAGTATCATATCATTATTAAATGAACGAGCGCGTATTGTACATTTTCACCTTAAATCGTAATTGTCGCTTTTTTCCTTAACAGTGATTTCCCTACATTTATTTACTATTTCGTTACATATTTTCTTGTTGGTATTTAAATTACTGTATAATTATTACGTATTTTCTATAACATAGATTTATGCAAAATCAAACAATAATTTACATAGTGTCCAAAATTATTATTATTTGTATCTCTTTGTAAAGTTATGATGGCGTTTCGGAAGTAAGTGATCTTTTTTCATGAACATTGATTTCTTAACAGGAGATTGATAGAATTTTAGCGATAGCCTATTACTATCCCAGCGAGGAGTGTGGTGTGGATGCATTTTTGCCCACTTCCCCAAGGAATCTCCTTCGGGAAGGACAGTTTACGAAAGTTCCTCTCATAATAGGAGTTACATCAGGCGAAGGGAAGTTCATTCTACAAAGTAAGTGCACCTATTACTTCATAATATCTATATACTATCCATTCAAAGTGGTAAAATAATGATGATGGAACTGTTGTTGTCTTAAATTTTTGTCGTATCTGTTTAATTTCATGTATATTTATTTTTGCCTTCTCCAGATTTAACAGGAAAAAATCATCGAGTGGTGTTCAGCGAACTAAATAAGTTGTTAGGCTGTATGCTTCCACCAGATTTGGCTCACGAGATTGGCACCAAAAAATACACAGAAGTCGCTGGTATTATTAAGAAGTTTTACTATGGCGAAAATAACTTGACCGATACTACAATTTACAAGTTCATTGATGTAAGTAAAATCCAAATACCACTTTACCAATGCAAAAATTAACTACTTTTAGCTTAATATAAATAATTTCTCTTTTCTTCGTTAATTTTTTTCAAAAACAGACCTACAGAGTCTTAACAAGACATTGATGAAATAACGTAAATTTTCTAAGAGTTTTTTAATATCATAATAACAATACATCTATATCAATATATAGGTTGTCATCTCACCATCGAGCCAAGACAGCTACAATGTCCAAGTTTTCGCTAACCAAATTGACTGAAACAGTGGCATCTGCATTACATGTTCTCGTTCGTTCGTTTAGAAATGTCGACGTGTCTGTTTAAAGACTTCCGCTACTTAATTTGTGCAAGGAGTTGTTTCTTCAACTGTACAGGAGATGAATTAAAATAATATCTCATAACATTAAGTGACTTAATTTGTCAAAATAAGTTGAATTCAGTGACCATGAAAGCCATTATATTAGGTTGTCTTAGCTAATGCAACTTCCTTCGCGTGTTTTGTTAAAATAGGGTCCGAAAACGAATGAGGTTGGGAATTTACAATATTAGTAGTTGAATTTTCAACTCTGACGAATGAAACTCTATCTGTAAAATCATTTGTCTTTGGAATTTTATGCTTTGAACCTAATTCCTAGGAATATTTTCCAAGGATAACGCAACTCCTTTCCGCAAGATGGGTTAAAGATGTTCCACTGAATTCTAACTTTGAATCTGTTTAATTTGAAGATGTATTTCTCTAATAGTCTATGAACAAATGTGGCATATAGTGTACAATATTAAGTATAATAATTTCTGAAAATGTCTTCTTAAAATACATTAACAGCTTCACTTATAGCGTCGCCGTCGCTATATCCGGGAAGGCAAACTCAGTTTTTATAGATACATGATTTAGTGCCAAGAAAGAGTTGCAGTTAGTACGATAGAAAGTTTCTGAAGTGTGATTGGATCTGGTAAACTAAAATAACGAAGTGAAATCAAACCAAATAAAACAGTACTAAAAACGAAAACCAATTCATCTCAAAATAATTACTGAAACACCAAATTTTTGTTGTATTTATTTTTGTTAGAACATATTGTTATTGTTTATTTCTCTGGTTTGTTTGTTCTCATCCTGTTGAATAGACAATGTTCATTCGTACTCTGAACGTAATTCTGTCACGCCATATACTGTCCCTAGATACTCAAGGCGGCTATGGTTGGAGAAGTGGTTACAGCGCTTGCCTTTCACAGAAGCGAAACGGGCTCGATTCCCGGCGGGGTCAGTTCCGGATTTTCGTACGTAGGTATTGTGCCGGACAATAACGCTCGGTGGATGGTTTTCTCGTAGATCTCCCGATATTTATCTACATTCATATGGTAGATTCCGGTCAGGTATTACCGATTTGTCGTTACAAAAAAAAATGTATATATATATATATATATAGCACACCTACATCATGGTCGTAGCTGTAACATGGACGAAATTCAATACGGCATCCCCGCAATAACGGCAGCAGTAACCCAAGAAATTATGTTTTGATGAATTGAAGAATCTGAGCAGGTCAAGCAAGCTACAGGATCCTGTCAAATTCAAGGTCAAGGCGAATTCCTCATAACTATTCAACATGGCCACAACCAAATGCATTAAGGCCACGAGAATTCAACATGTCCTACTTGCCTATTTGCACCTGTATCCGCCGTTCAACATATGCACCCCATGTATTGAATCTACTTAGAATACTAAATTACTGGCGAAAGCCAATACAGACTTTTTCTGGGTTTCTGAAGTTAGTTTTACGTCTCAATACGGATTAACTCTGTTACCACCATCGTAAACTAACGGCGACCTTGTGTAACCAGATGAGTGACTATCACAATTCTTAACGTTTTCTCGGGGATCTCCAGTGTCCACCGCTGTTGTGGTCCGACGCCGCTTCATGTCTTCTTCGCTTCACCCTCTTCGCGTCTCAAGAGCTCGTTGTTAAGAGCCGTTGATGCCCCTTCAGACGACACACAATCACGAACGCGACATAGAGTGATAAGACCAGTTGACTCTTGCACAGTTGAACCCGGCGTACGCACGCACGTTCACTTGGACCGGAAGTCGGATTATGGCCTGAGCACACTCTCCGGCATCAATAAAACATTCCCGAGCGCCTTGTGGTTGTACGAGCGATTTACGGCCTACTGTGAGAATACGTTAAAAACTATTTTAGTTTCTGTGAGTAAATATTAAACAAGAAAATGTTTGTTCTTTGAAGGATTCTTGCAATCGGACTAACATATTAAACGAAACATTATTTTGGACAAACTGCGTTGCAGTTGGTCACGTATAAAACCACAACAATATGTAGAGAAAACAACACAGAGACAAAGAGATTACTTGGTTCCCGATGCCTGTGGTATAAAAGAGAGCAAATTATATAATAAAGTTAGTTGCTTTTCCATTTGTGCCCTTGTCTTCCTGCTGGAGCTCCTCAGTGTGTTTGTATGCTTGAAGATGGAAACAGATTGCAGTTCCTGAAACGTCACATCTCTTTAGTCGTAGCATACCTTTGTGTTCATCTGTACTGTCTTCGCTGTTTCGTTCAGTCTTTGTGAATATCTGAGTTTTATCGCAGAGATTTTCTTTTGTGCTGTCTTAGTTGTATCTTCCATATTTATTATTTTTGTTGTTGAAGTTTGTGCCGTAGTTTTCACTTCTTGTCTTGTTTTCTTGTTGCTTTCTGACACTTAATTCCTTGTTCTGAAACCTCTGCATTGGTTTTTCTGTATATTTCCTGACGGCAGCCCAACTTGGCTTCTATTCTATGCCTATGGGTTGTTTTATCTACGCTTAATGTTTTCTAATAGACCTACTACAATATTGTATGTCTGAAAATTAATTCGTTTGATACAAAGAATTTTTTACTTTTCGATATCCCGCCATGCGCTATGAAAACATTCTCACTCCACTTGGGTTTTCAAAATGAGTTACAATGATCTATAGCAACAACACTGGTAGTAACTTGGAGTAATTTTCTCAATAATTTACATTCGATAAGTCCTAATATGGGTAGACTATAATACAAAACTATTAACACTTCCTCGAATACGCTTTTGCGTGATAATTGATATATTATTTAATTCTAGTGTTCTTTATATTAACAGTGTGTAAGACAAGCAGTTGTCGTTAATCACTTGAAGACCCACAACTGTCCTGAGCAGCATTACTACTCTTTTGTTATGTTCTATACATATTGGTTTTTACGGTTAGGGTCATGGAGGTTATTATAAATTATGCAATAGGGTTGAATCTCTATTCTCCTTACTTCTTGTTCTATATACAATTATCTCTCCAGATAATTTGTCATTAAGCTATTACGATTATTCTTTCTACCGTTAGTACATTTGAAAAGAGGGGTCACGAGGGAAGGAAGGAGTGGTGAATGTGGCCTGCTCTCACATCCTAGCGGGAGACATCGCCAGGTAGCCGGGTCAGATGGTTCCCTCGTGTGTGTTCTGTCGACGACTGTCCCACGCCGCCTCGTCCTGGCCCCTCGCTAGTTCTCTTGTATCCGCCCCTCCCCTCATCACCCTTCACAATCTAGGTTTGTCACCCTCGTTTATTATTGGTCCTCAATCGGGTTATGGTCAGGGCTACGAATGCAAAATATTGATCTTTTAGCGCAGCTGCACCTTCTCAGCCAGAAAAAAATATTGTCTGTATTATATCAGATTCCTGCTCTAGTTGTTATTGCGTATAGGTCTCTGCTGTTTACATTGATTGTGTTTCCACAACAACGACTGTCAGGATTTTATCTGGTGCGGTAACAGCTCGCAATGAAGCAATCATTACACTATCATAACGTAGATCCGTTANACTGTCAGGATTTTATCTGGTGCGGTAACAGCTCGCAATGAAGCAATCATTACACTATCATAACGTAGATCCGTTATATGAAGTCATACGAATCTAACGAAATTTTACAAATTAAGAACACGTTTTTTTAAATAGTTACCAAGCTGTGGCACTGTTAGGCTGTAATGTTACGGTGTAGCTGATTATAGGGAAGATTTACTTTAACAAAAAAACTTGGTTTGTTGTGTCGTAATTAAATATTTGAAAAATTAAAATAAAATTGATTTTATGTATGCAGGTACAATCCGATCTGGCATTTTTCTATCCCATGTACCAGACAGTACAATCGCAAATCAGATGGTCCCCGCAAAACACGTACGTGTACCTTTTTGACCATGAAAGTTCACCCGAGGTCGGCGTGTTGCCTAGACCTATGGACCATCTCCCAGGTGAGTTTGGCAAAAGCAATTACACCCGTATCTATTAATGTATGCTTTCTCATCCCCCGCCCCCCAATCATTTCTTTAGACAACACCGTAAACAAGAGACACTTTAATCGTGCCTATACTGTTTGTTGTTTGGTAAAACAAACTTCCGTCAGAGCACTTTTCTCTGTGGTAAAGATCAACAGATTGCATACATTATGGTATGACAACATGAAAGGGTAGCTTTATTTTATATCCTTCACATTTTTCTATTCATGAAGTTTACTGTTGAAATAAACAGCCAGTGTGGGAACTTTATTTTCATCCGAATGCACATTATTAAAATGTTCTGCAGTGAACTGTTACTTTGAGAGTAATTAAGTTTTGTCTTGCAGATGTCGCATTTTTCTGCAGATGAAGACGGACTAGATCATATTCACCTATGCCTAGGCTTTCTTGTATTTATGTCATATTTATCATGGGCCTTATTATTGTAAATATAGGTACCTACATAAGTAAAGCCAAAGGAAGTATGCATAACAGGGATAATTGGAAAAATAGAAAACACGATTAAATCTTAAAGATTTATTAAAACCACGAACACAGACTCCTGGAAACAGTCTCTAGTTTTCGAGATAAGCAACTGTTGTGATTCCTTGAATTATTTGTGCTCCTGGTATCAGGTAATAACAGTCCAGTGAAACCTGTTAACTTAAAATTACTAAATTGCATTACGTATTTACGTATTCATTTTAATTCTACTAGGGTTGAACCTCACTATATTCTCCCTTATGATCATAATTTTTCTATTACTGGGTTNGTATTCATTTTAATTCTACTAGGGTTGAACCTCACTATATTCTCCCTTATGATCATAATTTTTCTATTACTGGGTTACATGAAAATTTTTTTCATGTTTTTTCCATAGTATGCGGAATTGACAAATCGTTATATATTTATAGTATTATTTAAAATTGTCACGAAATGCAAATTTTTATATATATTTATATAAATATTTTAAAAACTGGTTAGCATATATTGGCACTTTACACAAAAAGTACACTATAAAATGTGTAAATGATTACTGGTAAGAAATATTTTTAGCCCACATAGATAGGGTTTGAACTACTATAGTCATAATCTGTCACAAAGACCTTGAGAACATTACTTTAATAGCGGTTCTTTAGAATTCTCATTTGTTGTCTCGATAAGTTGTTGTACTTCCTGAATTTCTTCTTTCGGAGTTACAGTGGAATTTGTGATAAATATGTGCAGGATCACCTCATGGAGCCGAAATTCCCTACTTGTTCCNCTTTCGGAGTTACAGTGGAATTTGTGATAAATATGTGCAGGATCACCTCATGGAGCCGAAATTCCCTACTTGTTCCAGAGTTCACGGAAACCTACGAAGTTCTTACCTGGTACATCAGATTTCAGAGTGTTTTCTGAATTTGTCAAACTGTGGACGCAGTTTGCAAAAACTGGGTAAGAATTATAATGTGCATGTTTTTATAGCGCAGATGATGTAAAAAAAATAAAATTCACTCCTAATTTAAATTTTTATTTTGACGAATCTTCTTTTGCTCTCATCTGCTAGTCAAACGTTAACGCACAGAAATAAATAAGAAAGTTACCTCAACAAAATATACGACCAAAAGAAATAGAAACCTTCTTTGTATGTGAAAATATTTAAGTAAAGGTAGGTTAAGTTTGTAAAGCTTCTGAACCACGTGGATTCGGTAACGGTCTTCTTCTTTGGGAGGCCGGAATGTTAAACATGCGTTGCGGCGGCTTCCTCGTCCGTCTTCCGGCTCGGTTTGTTGCCGTTGGCAGGCACAAAACCGTTCTTACATCTATAAATCTCAATAACTGATATGTCACGCTGAATTAAATGTTTAAAAAAACAACGGAATTCGTTGAAGGCACCCAGTCAACAATAGGAATGCTTCTAATCATTTTTAGGTTTTGCTCTTCTTCTTACAGAAACGAAAATACAGTTACGTAACCTGAACTAGTTACTGAGGCATAGTTGCTATGGCAGCCAGGTACCCATTTCCTTAGTATGTTCTTAGCGGGGAAAAAAATATAAGGTGGGAACACTTTTGTTCGATTCTTACGTCTGTATAAAACATTTTGGAGGCACCATCATAACAAACATTACATGGGGAAGAGAACTAAACACACGTATTTCACAAGCGCGCGCCTGGCCGGCCGACCTTCAGAAGGACCAGACGTTTTACTTTGTGGACGGCGGGGGCAGACCGGTCGGGGACGCGGCGTTGCCACATTTCTACACTCCGACCTCTCGCTAAAGATGGCCGTGCTTTGGTTCATGATCCCGCACCAGAAAAACTTTTGTTGTAAATGCAGCTAAACAAAATGTAAATACATCGAAACTAATGCTTGTTATAAAATTTGTAACTTTAAGTTGATTTTATTTCAGAAATCCATCTGGTGGCTCATCAAATGTCACGTGGCTACCCGCGGAAAAGGAAAATAACGCTTATTTGAGAATTAGGGGGGGATTTAATATGGAAATAGACATGTTCAAGGAAAGAATGGACTTCTTGGAAGATTTGTATACCAAATGTGGCCTTGGACTAAATATTGACTAAATATTTTTTCTCAGTAACTCATATGTGTTCCTTGTACGATAATGTGTGCAGTTATCATAAAAGTTATATAACTTACGTTTAAAAGTATAAATAAAATGTTACCTTTTATTAAGCAATATTTTGTGTGATGGCAAACAAAAAACATACCTGTAGTATTTAAATCACGTTGACCTAATTTGTGTACTAGTCTATTATGTAATAAAATATATATTTCCATTCTACATGGTTCCGAAGCCCACTCAGCTATTTATGGTAGTTTGTTTAGTAGGAGAAAACGTTCTATGGATATCAGCAGCCATAAACCTGAAGTATACAGCGTGTAGCACATAAATGGCCGCACATCCACTGCTAACAGTATTACTGCATTCATCAACATGAAGCGTTATGACGCTCACTTTTAACTAGCTCTTACACAACACCATGGGCATTTTAAACTCATTTCATTCTGTATTTNCACATCCACTGCATTCATCAACATGAAGCGTTATGACGCTCACTTTTAACTAGCTCTTACACAACACCATGGGCATTTTAAACTCATTTCATTCTGTATTTCCTACATCACGAACCAGCACACGATTTTGACGACAGTGAGATAGATATAATCAAAAGCATATGAATATAACTCCGTCCTTCTATCCATTCCGTGTAATACTCAAATTTTATCCATCTTCCTTCTTCCCGGTTTTTGCAAAAAAACATCACTCGATACAGCCTTCAGGAGACGGCAGCCAAGTGCAAAAATATGTTGGGAAAAAAATGTGTGGGGTTTGCGGAGAAAATACCCAAGTTTGAGATATTTTTCCTTCTTTATATAAAAATTTCCAATCCAATTTATAAGTAGCAATAAAACTGTCCGATTCACATCGTCTCTTATTAACACAGGGAACTTAGAATTTTTTTTTAATATTTCGTTTAACATAGACCATAAAAGAAATATTTACAAAAATATGCTAGAAAATCCCGTTAAATAATTTACATTAAAATTGCATCAATAATATTAAAACAAGTTCAACAGAAAACTAAATGGTTAAACCGTAAAAATGGAAATATTCATTGGCTCACGTTCTCCAGTGTTCGAAATAGATATATTTAAAAACTTTCTAATTTCGTGAGTAGTCACTTTAGCTAAGGTTTCTAGGGCGTAGCGCTTAATTGCAAACGATTTTTTTTTTCGAATATCGTTGGGGCTTCCAATTTCTTTGATGTTAACCGAAACTATTTAATGTACGTATAACCAAGCAAATCTTTAGTTGCGCCAACAAAGTCCTTGTTTGGGAAAACCAAATAACAAAATATTCTTACTTTGGTTTCAACAATGAAATATTTCGTTGCTCCTATACAAACAATTAATTCTTTTGCTCCAAACAAACCTGATTTTATGCAACAAAACCTTTTCCTCGGTGAAGTTTTACCAGCTGTGCTGGATTTTTTTTTCAGGGTGTGTGATAATAAATGTGTTAAAATGTTTGTAATTTATGCGTTTTGATAACATTTATGTATCCTAGTACCTATTACAACCTACCTTCCTTTTCATGTGCGAAAGAGCAATTGGTAACATGTTTGAGGCACAGTGTGCGTGTTCTTGGTTCATAAATACACAGACATTTTGAGATACACACCAATGATGTTAAAAATAGTAAAACTATTACAACTCTTCTCTCGAATTGATAGCAGTTTTGGGCTACTAGAAAGAAATGCGATTGAGTTCTATGTTCAGTATCACATTCTCATTTACCAACCAGTACAAGAACACATTATGAAACTGGCGTTATTACTGTGGAGAGTATGGCCTGGGTAGAACATTTCAGAATAGACGTTATTGGATACATCATTACCACAATCAGCACTCGCTTAAATACGTTCGTCTACCAAGAAGCCCATGAATGTTTTTTTTTTTTGGTGCAGAAAACTTCACTGTAAACATTTTTGTAACTTTTCCTAAGAATTTTTAATACATTTACAAAACTTTGTAAAATAACAGTAATATTCTTTTTCAACTGCCTTCTTCGTAACTCTACAAGTGTGGTGTAACCATTGAAAAATGGGCAGATGTGTAATGTTTTATTTTCCTTTCAGTGTTCTTTCGAGTGTAAAAAATTAATTGTATTTTACATTTTTTTTCTCATGACTATGCGATCACACTGCTATTTGCATTTTCCATACCAACCTAAAAGGCTGTAATAGTAATTTGTTATATATATATATATATATATATATATATATATATATATACACGTATATCTTACAACATAAAGTGATCCTGTGTTAAAGTGCTTGCGTTGTAATTCGAAAAATGTGTTAGAGATTTGGTACTAGCATTTTCTTTTACATTTTCATCCTATATTAGTTTTACTAAAGTTGTCTCCCAGAGGATTATAAAAATCATTTTCTTTCCACTTCTGGTTAATGTAATCTGCAATTCTTGCTTTAATTTGAAATGTTACAAATGTATATTTCAATTTAAAGGATTGTATAATTACAAAAAAAATTGGCAACTGGTTTCCAAAAAAAATTGTAAAGAACAAGAAAAAAAAAGTGTGGGAGTGGTGGTTTCAGGATGGTCCCTTTGAAACATTACTTTCAGCTTTGACGTATTTCCCGTGACATACAAGATGTGCCATGTCCCTTTGGTATCTAAGCAAGAAGTGTTTCCCGTGGCGAAATTTTCATTTACTCTAATTTTACAGTGTACTTGGCCAGTTAGTATGCCAATAAATTAAGCTACAAGTTCAAGTTGGTTAGAGTCTTGTACCTTCAGTGACCTTCAAAATCTTGCCGAGGCCCCTGCATTCAGAAGAGTTCAGCAATAGTGCTATCCTCAGTTCTACTGCCTTTTTAAGACCCAAACCTGTGTCTATGTTCACTATGTCCTTCATTAGAATAATGTTTCTCGCCAGATCTCTGGCATGTGATGTTTAGATCTTCAACTTGAGGTCAATCTCATTTGATTGGTCAACAGAGAGAAAGTTTGGTGGAGCCACCTGATTATTCTGTGGAACTACTAAGCTTTTCATGGCACTTCTGGGGGCTGAAATGACTGTCCTTTATACTGGCACTTTAAAATATTCACTTTGAAATTCAGGTCTTGAGTCCTGGCATCCTGAGTGCTCATAGTCAAACAAAAACAGAATAGTCGGGCTAAAGACATATAGGCGGTTACCTCCTTTGTGGCAGCTGATTTACTAGAGGCATAAATGTCACCTTGAATAGCGCTATAGAAGGTTGCATGGACAGGGAAAAGCTACACATCATGGTTTTGAACAACACCGACAAACTCCGGCAGATTATTCTTTACGAAAATAAATATTACTTTTTTTAGTTAAATAATAATTATTATTATTATGGGAGCTGTGTGCCTTCAAATTTAAAAACAGATGGTGAGTGACCTAGCAGGAAGGCAACGCGCACAATGGACAGGATTTGTGCCTGATATTAGGCTGTNTAAAAGGCTCTAATAGTAATTTGTTATATATATATATGTATATATATATATATATATATATATATATACACGTATATCTTACAACATAAAGTGATCCTGTGTTAAAGTGCTTGCGTTGTAATTCGAAAAATGTGTGTTAGAGATTTGGTACTAGCATTTTCTTTTACATTTTCTTCCTATATTAGTTTTACTAAAGTTGTCTTCAAGAGCATTATAAAAATCATTTTCTTTCCACTTCTGTATAATGTAATCTGCAATTCTTGCTTTAATTTGAAATGTTACAAATGTATATTTCAATTTAAAGGATTATATAACTACAAAAAAAATTGGCAACTGGTTTCCAAAAAAAATTGTAAAGAACAAAAAAATATACAGTGTGGGAGTGGTGGTTTCAGGATGGTCCCTTTGAAACATTACTTTCAGCTTTGACGTATTTACCGTGACATACAAGATGTGCCATGTCCCTTTGGTATCTAAGCAAGAAGTGTTTCCCGTGGCCAAATTTTCATTTACTCTAATTTTACAGTGTACTTGGCCAGTTAGTATGCCAATAAATTAAGCTACAAGTTCAAGTTGGTTAGAGTCTTGTACCTTCAGTGACCTTCAAAATCTTGCCGAGGCCCCTGCATTCAGAAGAGTTCAGCAATAGTGCTATCCTCAGTTCTACTGCCTTTTTAAGACCCAAACCTGTGTCTATGTTCAATATGTCCTTCATTAGAATAATGTTTCTCCTCAGATCTCTGGCATGTGATGTTTACATCTTCAACTTGAGGTCAATCTCATTTGATTGGTCAACAGAGAGAAAGTTTGGTGGAGCCATCTGATTATTCTGTGGAACTACTAAGCTTTTCATGGCACTTCGGGGGGCTGAAATGACTGTCCTTTATACTGGCACTTTGAAATATTGACTTTGAAATTCAGGTCTTGAGTCCTAGCATCCTGAGTGCTCATAGTCAAACAAAAACATAATAGTCGGGCTAAATACATATAGGCGGTTACCTTCTTTGTGGCAGCTGATTTACTAGAGGCATAAATGTCACTAGAATAGCGCCTAAGAAGGTTGCATTGACGGGGAATAGCTACACATCATGGTTTTGAACAACACCGACAAACTCCGGCAGGTTATTCTTTACAAAAATAAATATTACCTTTTTTGGTTAAATTATTATTATTATGGGAGCTGTGTGCCTTCAAATTTAAAAAACAGATGGTGAGTGACCTAGCAGGAAGGCAACGCGCACAATGGACAGGATTTGTGCCTGATATTAGGCTGTAACTACCTTATCGTGCAAATTATATCTGGTGTTGTACATTCTCGTGAGTTTGTTGCCTACCTGACAAGCCACTCATCATATGTTGTGAAATGTCCGCATGGATTTGTGGTGGATTATCCTCTCCTTCACTATTCACCACAACTTCCCGTCTCAATCTCCGCAAATCCTACCCACAAAAATCACTGGTTTGAGGGAAAGCATTAATTCCACGAAATTTCATGTTAAACTATGAAGAGGGCATTTGACACATATATTTGCTTTCCTAGGTTGGTAGAGTGTAAATGAAAATGACCAAGATCTAATTATAGTTACCCATATAATTTTGGCTATAATCGTGCTTTCTTCCAAAAATGCCTTTTAATTCAGTTTACAAATCGAGTAAAAACCCTTTTCCATTAAATAAATTTTGTAAAATTGATACAGTTGAAAATCCACAAAAAAAACATAAAAGCCTCTCCAAATATAAATTAAATATTTTTTCTAATAAACAGGCTCTAGACAAGAGGATCTCCTGAGAAAACAATAAATGTGAAGTTTCTGACCTTCCTCCTGCTCCCATCTCACACACACGCGATATTGCGTGTGCGTTCACAGCATCAGTCGTGGAGTCGAGAATATTCTCCTCATCTGACCCGTTGGGGTGAAGGAAGTGCTCACTGATGTGATAACCCATCAACACAACAGTCCTTAAGCCGAGGATACTATCCTCACCTGATCCCCGGGGGAGTTGGTGGTGCTTCGCCATAGGACCACGCATACGAATCAGGGCAGAGAAGGGGATATTTTTCCCCCCAAAACGCCTAGCGATGCTTGGTAGTGATTGCCTGATCATTTGTTCTCGCCAACCTCCAAGTCCAAAAACCCCAATCTTCCTATTTAGACTATTGTTTGCGGTATTATTATAATATTCGTTCCCCCTTTATACTACTGTTCTCCTGCAACGTATCATTATTCCTATAAGTCCCATCATTCACAGGGGCGTACGAGTATGCTTCCCGATATAACTCTTTAGCTCTGTCTTTCTGCCGACAACTCCTAACAGCACGACTAAATTCAACATCTTAACTTTGGTGGATTCGTATGTCTGTGAAAAAAGATTTTTTTTTTTTTTAAACTTACCATTAAGAACAATGCGAGCAAGTATTTATTCTGAGAATTATGCGACGTAGTGACCAGGTTTTAACGGTCGCACAAACGGAACTTTGTACGCACGTGACTACTTCCTATGCAGCACTCTTTGTATGAAAGCACGTCCATTCAGCAATTCTCGCGAAGCTCTGCGTGTGGATTTTTGTAGGGCTTCGTGCAAACGCTTCACCGATTCTTTTGATGCATTCGTCATTAACACCCGGTCGGAACTTCTTTCGTGATCAGACTCTCTACCAGTTTCTAAGAAACGCCGTTGCAAATCTCGTAATGCTNGTCATTAATACCCGGTCGGAACTTCTTTCGTGATCAGACTCTCTACCAGTTTCTAAGAAACGCCGTTGCCAATCTCGTAATGCTAAGTCAATCGGGGGTTTCTTGATAAACTGTGTGCGGTAATTTCGTTGTGTCTTTGTTAAAGATTTTATCTCAAAAAAACCAACCACACAATGATTACGCTCTTGCACAGTCACTATTTCACACACAACAGAATGAGTAAACTTCAGATTATCTCTAAACAAACTTCCATAGTTTTTCTCCAACGTGCCGAAAAGTGCATGATGCTAGTTCAATTAGTTTTCCCATCCGGATTTTTCAAAAACCCTAGCGGACTTTATGTTAATACTGAATAAACTAACCGTAGGCCATTTCTTTATTTTCGTTGCATTAACAACTGCAATTAGCAAACAAGGAAAGAAAGATGTACAAAAAATTTACCTAATGATACATTCTCTGAATATATCAAGTTTTTGCAAGCCACGTATTAATTATTCTCATAATGGTAATGATGACAATGTTATATAAATAAATAAACATCATGGAGAATACAATATAAGTATAACCTCTTTGGAGTGGAGTTTGATTTGTACATTGAAAGTTTCAATTGTAATGTTCCTAAATGTGACGATGTGTTCGTCAAGCAAGTTTCCCAACGACAAGAAAGTTATGTTCTGGTTTCTATACTGCATACATTTGGTATACAGGATATAACAAGTAATCCTGGTAGTGGACTTTTGGAAATATGTTTCTTTCGTCGAGCCCATAACAACTCAGGTGATGATGTCGTCTATATAAACAAAATAGATGTACGAGACATAATATGTTGGAAGACTTCTGGTATCCATAAAAGTGTAATAAATCTGACTGCAGTTGTTTCTAATGCTCAAACTCCTCTTTTATATTCTGCTTTGTTTGGAATAATTCGTAGAAATTGGCCAATAAAATGTTTCAAAAAATTTCAATAAATTAGGTTTAGATTAGTGAAATCATTTTTTTTAAATATAAATAATGTAAAGTCGTTTTTTAAAGTTGCATGAAAAATGTTAAGCCTAGTGTGGGCCCTAAACAGCTATCCTTGACTATTGCTCATTCTAGTACACACAAAAAAAATTTACTGCAATAATAATCATGATACTGAAATGTTACAAAGTTGACAGATAAACGTCTTTTTGCACATAAGAACTTTGAGAGCACAAAATTATCTCGCAAAATATTGTACAAACCAATCTAGTATGTTTCATTGTTAGAAAACTTTCTGACGTGCACTTTACCCATCCCTTATTTCCAAAACACAGGATAATAAATAACTAACGCTGTGGTGTATTATTACACTGTAAGCCACAGTTATAATTAAAATGCAATCCACCACATGCATACACTAACCAAACTCCCAGCTAAATTGGCCACTTATGTTTGCGTTGTAGTAGTAACATTACTTGCTTGGCAAAGAGAGGTAGATACGCATTGAAATCTCTGAGGTAACGGCTATGCATACGGAACTGAGTATTTCTAGTCTCTACTGGCCTTCTTACAGAAGCAAGTGCTTTCAAAGGAGGACGTTGCGCGAACAGAGTGCTCGATGACGAAAAGTCCAGTTACGACGACAGTCGAGACAAAGGAAATTGCTTAATATATAACATTCACAACAATACATTTTATTAAACGCTAATGCTATAAAATATTTAGATTAGGAATATCATGTTGCTGTTGAAACATACATTGTACGATATGGTGTACAATATTTATAAAGCACTTTCTAAAGTAAGGTTAGCACTTGTCTCAAAAGAGTCACCACGTCAATGCTTCCATGCAAGTCTTTCTCTTGGCATTAAAGACACACAATTCTTTTCGGTCATTACTGTCATGTTAAAAGATGATAGCGATAGTTCTCAGGTTGTTGCCGAGTTCTTGTAGAGGAAAANTTTTCGGTCATTACTGTCATGTTAAAAGATGATAGCGATAGTTCTCAGGTTGTTGCCGAGTTCTTGTAGAGGAAAAAATAATTG
The DNA here is from genome assembly GCA_002778355.1 of Clitarchus hookeri. Lineage (NCBI taxonomy): Eukaryota > Metazoa > Arthropoda > Insecta > Phasmatodea > Phasmatidae > Clitarchus > Clitarchus hookeri. The sequence continues at coordinate 87,423 of NQII01007040.1, read as the reverse complement.
CCGGAAGATATGTGTGTTCTGGTGGTGTTTAGTGTAGAAAAGACAACTACGCAAGTGATGGCAGCGACTGTGGCATGGTGATCGTAAAATCTTTGGAATTAGTGCTGGTAGGAGTATATCTTGCACTTTATACCTGAGAGATGAGCGGAACTGACTTGGTCATGGTGGTTGTTGTCACATGTCACTATTCTTTACTCTTTACTGGCATGGTGAGATTCTGTAATTGTGACCGTTGTGGTGGGGACATTCTGGCAGTTATATACCTAGTTTATAGCTAACAACTAATGTATCATCTACTTTTGAATATAAACTCTCAGCAAATTAATGTACATTCATTAGAGGTATCTTTGTATCATCAGAGAAACTTTCTACCACCTGCCAAATTTTATTTTAAGTGAATGATAAAAGAATACCTCTACACTGTCATGTTCCTTGCAAATTAAATATTAAACAATCTAATATGCAATCAAGGTGAGGGTTGTAAATCCTTCGTTATAAACGAAAAAGTGTGGTGCAATAATGAACTTAATTGATACAAAGTAATCCCATATGACAGTATGCATTATAGAGTGAACAATGACTGGAAATACTAAAAAAAGTTTGTCGCCTAAAGAGAAAATAAAAATATATCTCAAAAATTTTCAAAACAGTTGAATTTAGACTGTCATTCACGGAGGTGCATTTCACTTTGTTTTGTACACACTGACCAAATAGAGAATGTTTATGTTTCTAATACACAGTTTTNTCACGGAGGTGCATTTCACTTTGTTTTGTACACACTGACCAAATAGAGAATGTTTATGTTTCTAATACACAGTTTTGCACCTTGTAAAAGGTACTGCCATCATACAACGTCACCCCGGAAATGCCCATGCCTGTGACAGTTGTGATCGGACAATTCTTGATACAAATTGTACTTGAACTATGTCTACGTTTCTCAATATAATGTGACATTAATTATATGAACTTCAAAGGGGTATAAAATGAGTACCAAAGGAACGGAAATTTTCCAGTTTAAAATTTGTGTATTCTTTTATAAAAGCCCCATGCTAGCATGTAGTTTGTGTATAGTTAAGGCTTCATGAACAGCACTGTGATCAAATAAAGGTGTTAAATGAACATGAGTATTGGCATTTGGCAAGAAATTCATGTGGAAATAGGTGAGCCATATTTGCTGAGATCACATTCTTGTTCAAGGTAGAATGTACCATTCATATCTGTCGCAGGCTGGTGTACCACTATTTAACTTCCATGGGGCAGAAAGGCAGAAAACTCACAGAAAGCCCTTGATATCACAGCTTAATACTAAATGCGTCACACAGGTAACAAAATAGTACATCACATTCGGAATGGTAATATGTAGAATTGTCCAGTGAGTCATGATTTAATTTGTTTAGAACAAATTGTATGCATTGGGTGTGACCCAGGTTCAATGACATCATATTATCCGGTTATCACCAAGGTAACATGCATGTTGATGTTGGCGCCACACTGGTTTCGATTGTATCGTAATAACATGGCTTGAGTTGCGTCCACTGTTCTACAGTGCAAGTCATACACTGGTGACTACTACATAGAACTACTTGCTAACCATTTATAATACATAATGGAATTCATGTACTCTCAAATAATGGGATATTCTAACAGGATAATGAACCAGGCAACACTGTGAATGCACTTAGTATGGCGTTGGACCACCTGTAGCACGGAGGAAGACGACTATATGGTCAAGCATGGAATTATAAAGGCATCAGATGTTCTCCTGAGGAAGATCCTGCCACAGTTGGCGCAACTAACCCACCAAATCCGCTGGGATTGATGGAAGTATTTGGATCGATCGAAGGATTAGCATGGGTCGCTAAGGAGCCTGTGAAGAAGGTGGAGCGATTGTGGAGCAGGTGGAGTATGTGGAGCAGTATGTGGAATCTATTGTGATTGTGGATCATGTGAAGCAGAATGTGGATCATGTGGAGCGGATTGTGGAGAAGATTGTGCAACGATTTTGGATCAGATTTCGAAGTACTGGTGCGGATTGGTGTGTGGATTAGCGCGGATTCAAGTGTATTGGTATGGGTATTGGTGTGTGGATTCAATTGTTAATTGGCATGTGGATTCATGTGTGGATTGGTGTGCGGATTCATGTGTGTATCCATGTGTGGATTGGAGTGGACTGATGTGGATTGGTTTGTGAATTAGAATGGATAAGGGTGGATTGCTGATTGCGGTACTGGATGTGGTGCTCATTTCGGTGCTGATTGCAGTGCTGATTGATGGAAATATTGCAAGTTTGATCAAACGTTTGAAGAAAAAATTTTAATAATTTTTTTAATTTATATTCATTTAAATATATCTTGTAATTTTTTGGAATTAATTAGAGTTTTTAGATTTTTTGGGTTCAAGGTTATCCAAGGTTATGGGCATGTGGTCAAGGTCACAGATATGATGTCAAGGTGAAAGTCACCCAGATCGAACATTTTTTCAGAGTCATCAATTCCACCTAGTTGAAAATGTAAAAAAATTACAAACGAAAAAACCAATATGGCTGGTAGAGTGCATTCTACAGAATGAGCAAAAGGTGGGGTGGTAGGGGAGGGGAATGTTTATACAATAAGAAACATTGGTGGCGTTTCGAACGAGCGTGAGTAATCAACAAATAAAAACACTGTTGGGTGGCGAAGCGAAAACTAATTATCAACCTACGAGAAACCTTGGTGAGGTTTAGTCGTCTGCTGGACATAATGTTGAGGGAACCTCAGTAAATGTTATCATAGTTTTTTATAAATTTCTTAAATATTTTTTTATAATTTTTTTTTAATAATTTTTCTAATTTTTGGAGTTTATAGTCATTACATGTCATTGGCATGGGGTCAAGGTCATAGGTCAAGCAAGGTAAAGATATCTTGGATTTAAACTGCTGGTTGGGTGATGTCATTACATGGTAGCCGGTCGGTTCCATTCCCCCGTAACCTCTCAACTAGAACATCCGATAAATTATTTTTTAAATAATTTTTTGCCCTTTTTAAAAAATTTTATCCAATTTTTAAAACAATTTTGCAATTTTTTTGGATTTGATGTCATCCAAGGTNTTTAAAAAATTTTATCCAATTTTTAAAACAATTTTGCAATTTTTTTGGATTTGATGTCATCCAAGGTCATGGGCACAAGGTCAAGGTCAAAGGTCAAGGTCACATAATTCCAACATGGTGTTCGTTGTCAGTAACGTAATAAGCTAGCTGACTTTGGCCTTAAAAATTTAGTGCCTGTTCGTAGAATCTTTCAACATTCGCGGCATTGCGAACGAACATTTCGTATCCAGGGGCCAGAACGTCAATAGTGTTTTGAGATGTCTTTGGAAAGGCGTTTGGCGAAAGCTTCCATATTTGCAGCGCGCGAGAAACTAGATGCTCCTCGAAGACAATGCACACTGTCAACGGATTCTATTCAAACGTCAGTTTCTCTGAGCACCGTTCCAGAGGTAGTTGATAGCTGTCGCACGATGTCTTCCAGCAGTGGCTCTGCTGGTCACTGGGTGCGGCTTCGCAGCTATGCATGGTGGGCACTTCGCAGGTAACTGTCTTCAAAACATAACTCTAAGGCCAACACCACTCTGGGATACTCCAGTCACTATTGCACTGGCTGAACGGCAGATGGTATGCTAATTTCATTACGGTATAACAATGCGCAAGCGAATTCTCTCGCGAAATGTTTAAAGGTCACGCATGTAACACGAGAGCAGGCAGCGAAGATAAAGACCAGTTTATGAGATCTGGAGAATGGGCGATTGTGCGGACTAAGTGATAGACGACGACCTAGAATAGCAACTAGTGGCGCCGGAAGTGACCAGCGGAAGGAAAATCTGCCACTGTGAGCATCGGTGCAGTGAAGGTGCGTCTGGCAGGCTGGACTGTTGGACTGGATGTGCGAGTGAAAGACATTTCAAATGATGTCAACAGACGGACTGAGCATGTGTTAATGATGAATGTGAGTTAACTGACTATAACCAAACAGAGACAAGGAGAAGGACTTCAATTAGAGTTGAGATAGAAAATAATTACTCCGATCTTAGATAAATAAAACGAGTGATAGTGGAGATGGATTATTGCTGTAAATAAAAACTATTTAAATAAATTAAAAATCTAATGTAGTTATTTTATTTTTATTAATACCTCCATACCTCACGAACTCGCATATGTTCCTCAGGCGTCTCGTAACAATAAAATATATCTGTAAATACAGTATTAAAACATTTCTGCTTGTTTTACATTTTATGTTGTAAATAAGATTTCTCTATTGTTTAGCTTTTCTTTTTATATGTATTTTTTATTTTGCGTAGGCAGTGAACAATGAACAACTAAATATACAGTTAAAACTTCGGATGTCATGCACATTTAACTTTGAACACAATAAACTGTGCATGAATTATAAATACTTCAAAATAATGTCCTTAATTCGCTGCCAAGAGCATTAACATATTAGCAGTCATAATCCGGAAATTATTTGGTCAAATAAATGTTTTAAATGTTCTCACTGTAGTACATGAACCCCAGTAGCAAAATTTGGTTGGCACAACTTTTGGCTCTACCATTGGGCCAACGTTGACATATTTCGTTGGCCCAACGTCAAAATGTCACTCAAGAATATTTTGGCCTAATATGACTTTTATGTTGGTTGCCGACTGAAATACTACGTTGGTCCAACATAATGTTAATGTTTTATGCACACATTTTAGACTAGCGTATTTCTCTTTAAGAAACGCATTCATAAAGTCATTTACTAACATGTTTCGACGTCGGTAATGTTTTAGCAAGATGTGTTATTGCATACATAATACAAACCAATAAACAACACTCAGTCAATGTTGGTTTCAATTTATTTTAATACATTTTACCTGTTAACAAAAAATTAAAAAGATATTCCCTAGTGCTATTCACAATTCATTACATGGAAACTCCCTTGCAGATGTTTGATACAAACTCGCGTCTTTTAAACTACCTATCCGAGGCGTTATTTACTAGAGTATTCTGATTTCTTCTGGCTTCTGAAGCACACATCATAGTGTCGTAATTCGACATACTGCGTTAAAATGTTTTATATGTTTAGGTCAAATTTTACTACAATCAAGAAGAATTCAAAACCTACCATTTACAGCGATATATTATCCAACTAATAACCAACACGCAACCAACAATAGACACTTTATGTTTAAAATGTGATATTTTTAATCGTGCTAAAAAAATTAAACTATTATGCCAATAATGTTGTTTTATTAGAAAATATTAACAATATCCTATGATGGTATAATATCTGCAATACAATGTTGTCCCGACGTAACAAAAATAACCTATTGCCAACTGTTATGTTCACAACATTGTTTATACACAAGAGGTACAGAACACAGCTTAAAATAAATATTTAATTTAGTAAGTATTTATATGCTGTGAAATATAATACGTTTTACCATAAAAAATGTTTTCTTGNCGTTTTACCATAAAAAAAGGTTTTCTTCTCTTAGTGAATTTATGTTGGTTGTACTATGTTGGCCCAACAAAGGTTTACAGCACATACCAAACGCCGACAGTATGTTTTCTAACAAATGAACAACACATCACCAACGATGTCAATTTTAATTAAGAAATCGTTTGTTTGTTAAAAACATTGCTTTTAAACAATCATATGAAAATATAGTGTTATTTCACCGGAAAAATGGATATTTTCTCTGATGGCTTAATGTTGGTTACACAATGTTGGCCCAGCAAAAGTTAAAATACAAAATGCCAACAGTATGTTTTCCGAAAAGTAACCAACACAACACCAACGAAGTCAAATCTAAATATGAAATTGTTTGGGTGCTAAAGAGGTTGCTTTTATTAAAACCATACAAATTTATAGAGTAATTTCATTTTAACTATGGCAATTATCTTTGTTGGCTTAATGTTGGCTAGCCTATATTGGCCCAACAAACGTTTACATACTAAATGGCAACACTATGTTTTCCAACAAGTAACCAACACATCTCCAGCGAAGTCAATTTAAAATAAAATATGATTTGAATGTTAAAAACATGGCTTTTGAACCGTAATTCAACATTATTGTTTTATGTAATCATAAATGGGGTAATTGCCATTGTTGAAAAAATATTCTTTACACGGTGTTGGCCCAACAGAAATTAACATACCGAATGCCGACAATTTTTTCCAACAAGTAACCAACACATGACCAATTGAATTAATTTTAAAGAATATTCACATTGATTGTGTGTTTAAAAACTACCTTTTAAACAACAATACAAAAAAGGGGTGCTTTGTTTCATCACAAATATGGTATTTATCATTGTTGGTTATACAATGTTGTCTAAGCTTAATAGTTTGTACTATTTACCACCCGTTGTTTTCCTAACATCGACTCAGCATGCACATATGTAACAAATTAATCATTTTTAAAGAGAAATATCTCGTCTTGAAGAACCTACATATTATATAATATATAAGAATGTGGAATTATTTTCATTCAAAAAGGCTGTTCCATACTTTTACATAAAATGTTGATTGCCCAACTTTGGCCCAACAGAAAAATACACATCTATTACCAGCACTGTGTTCACCAACTTGTTAACAACAAACAAAAAACCATTTAAAATTACACTTGGATAGGTTATGGCATTTTCTGTTTTAGTGATATCATTGTCTGGATGGTGCAGAGCATTTTCTTAAAATTTCTATCGTAGCTAAATTTTGGTGGAAATGTTCATATACGTTCCTAAATGTTTACGGAAATGTACAGTAACGTAACGAAACGCTGCCCGTCAATGACGAAAAACGAAGCTTAGCTGCGTAAATACAAAATACGGACATTTTTCGTATTTCCTATAGCTCCGGTTTCAGAAACGAACATTGCGGAGTTTACTCGTAGCTTTCATCGCCACTGTACCCAGAAAATCATCGTTTCTGCTGCAGATGGGAAAGCCACGCAACTTAGAACTGCATGAATTGGGTTCAAATCTCGTTCAAGTATTTTTATGTTAACTTTTAAAAAAAAACTTTATGTACAGTAAACACACACATAGTAAAAATTAAATATTTTTTCACTATACCTTTTTTAAACCTGTAGGTACAGAAAATCAACTAGAAAATTTACGGAGAGGTTCCTTGAATTCACGGAAATTTATATAAAATTTACGAAAAACCCATTTTAGAAAAGTAAAGTGTCCGTAATTTTACGGGAATTTTTCAGATACTTGTGGAAAAATGTTTACTAGCACCTTTGCGTAAAATGAAGGAAAGCATTTCTAACAGTGTAGTGTGTGTCTCTTATATAATTCCAANATAACTCCAAGTGAAGAATATACTCCGGCGTTCATGAATATAAATAGAGTATTGATGCAGCGCTTATCGAAGTTTTGAATTAGCATTAGGAAGGGGTGCAGGGGCGGTGTAAGAGAGTGGGAATGTGTCGGCGTGACTGCCTTGTACGTCCGCCACACTGACGTAGCAGTTTCAGGTGGACGACGTCCAGTTGCGAAGTGCGCGCCGAACGTGAAACAGGACTTGAACAGCTACTATCATTGGTACGTACATGCGAGTAGCTGTCAGTGTCACCATGTTGCCTCAGCAGAGGAAACTTAGGTCAAGTGAAGGTTGTACGATTTCCATATCAACGCGATGACGGCAACTTAAGCACTGTAACACAGTGATTAAGAGAACGTACAGGTGGGCTTGAATACAAATGAAGCGAGACGATATCGTCGGAAGAAGGTGTTTGTGTTCGTTGTAACTACGATTAACAAAAATTCACATCACATTCGAGTCTAAATTTCTTAAGTAGAGGATTATGTAACTGAAGTGATCTGTGTACACAGTTAATGTACGTATTTTTTTATCCGGTCCATTTGCTTTAATAACGTGTGAACAAATGTTACACCACTTTCAACGCATTTTTAATTCCTGTCGCTGTCTACCTTATATGATATTTCTTTTCGAAACGGCTGTCCAGTAACATATATTGCTATCTCAAGAACCATAAAACTTATTTGAGCCATACTTGATATATTGACATTTTCTAATGAAATCATTAGATTCATCTATATATATTAACCTTATCCTGGTTGCCAGGCAGCTCTTTTTACCAAAATTATTAAACTTCTATATAATATCAGTAAAACTAACATGTGTTTATCATAACTTAATATCAATTTTAATCGATAGTGCTATTGAAGGGATCTGAATTTGACAATATCGCAATTACTTATAAAATGATGATGAGAGAGAGAGGGGGGGAGAGACACTAACATACATATATACATATATAAACATACAAAATAACGTTAAATCAAACATGATTTAAAATAAGAAGGCGTGAAAANTTATGTAACTGACGTGATCTGTGTGCACAGTTAATGTTGGTATTTTGTGTCCGGTCCTCTTGTTTTAATAACGTGTGGACAATTGTTACACCACTTTCAACGCATTTTTAATTCCTGTCGCTGTCTACCTTATATGATATTTCTTTTCGAAACGGCTGTCCAGTAACATATATTGCTATCTGAAGAACCATAAAACTTATTTGAGCCATACTTGATATATTGACATTTTCTAATGAAATCATTAGATTCATCTATATATATTAACCTTATCCTGGTTGCCAGGCGGCTCTTTTTATCAAAATAATTTAACTTCTATATAATATCCGTAAAACTAACATGTGTTTATCATAACTTAATATCAATTTTAATCGATAGTGCTAGTGAAGGGATCTGAATTTGACAATATCGCAATTACTTATAAAATGATGAGAGAGAGAGAGAGGGGGGAAGAGACACTCACATACATATATACATATATAAACATACAAAATAACGTTAAATCAAACATGATTTAAAATAAGAAGGCGTGAAAATNACATACATATATACATATATAAACATACAAAATAACGTTAAATCAAACATGATTTAAAATAAGAAGGCGTGAAAATGTACATAGTCTTGACGTTTATCATTATCCACCCCATTAGTCAGAAATGTTCAGAAGGAAACAGTTCGCGAAAATTACTTTTCACGATTATCAAAGTACTTTCAACTCCGAAGCCACTAAAGTGTTTCAACTCATGTTTTACAAAGGAATTAGTATTAAATTACACAATTTTATAAAGTTTCATATACCTTCTTCTGTTATTCTAATAGACCCTACTAAAGGTGAGACCATTTTACTGTTACGTAGTAAATATCAAGTCTACATAAAGCATATTTCAAGTCCTAGTAGGAAAAAGTTTACTAAGTGCACAGTGGGTTTTGTCAACAGATACTATGGTGTTAACCAAAATGGCAGCTTATAAATATTTTTGGTGGCAAATCAAATGTATTATACGTTTCTTATTTGATCAAAAAATTTATTTACCGAAAATCGAGTAAATGCGTGAAATTTTTGTAATATTAGGCTTTCTTCTCCCGCTTTAACATAAAGTACCATCCACATAAATTATGGCTTTTTATCAACATTTAAGGAACTTTGCCATTTAATACCCCCTAAAGTCGTAGATAATTGACTTCATTAAGTGCAACAGCCATCCGCTGGAAACCTGGGACATAAAGCTACATAAGAAAATTCTAAATTAATTCCTTTACTAATGTTAAAAATCTAACACACCCCTCACGGACACGATTAATGCATGCTTCTAGCATTTACAATTTCCCTCGGTGCTTGCATCAAACATCAAAGAACGCATGAATTGTATTTCTTCTAATACTCGGCACGGAAATGCGCGAAGATCGTTAGTGAAATTATCGAACCTATGTATCCTTATGGGTAAACGGGACGTTTAAGCTGTCCCAACCTAAAGAACCTAACTGCATGTACACAATAGCGCATCATTTTTCACGTGTACATAAGATGCCCACTTACTTGGGTTGCAAAGTATTTGAGATTTGTTTATTTATTGATTTTTTTTCTCATAAAATATGAAAATTTTGTTATTATGCTGACCTGCGAAAATAACATCGATTTCAGGCTATAACAGAAAGGTAATTAACAAACAATAAGGTAAGAAAACCATATTACGAAACCATTCAATAATGCTGAAAAATCGCCTTTTGTTGTATCTATATTTCAACATAAAATATGTGATTACTTAGGAAAATTATATGTTGGTGAGCATAGAATCTATTGCAAACATTATACTAGGAAAATGAAAGGATTGTCGCTTCAAGTTCTACAGCTACATGCAGCACGACAAAAAGCCTGCAAGCCGGTATTTTGCACATAGAGGCGACTGGGGCATTTGATTTTCGTGCCAGAACAGAACTTATGATTACCGTTCCTTTGTTTCTGCGCCTCAAGAGTGGAAAGCAGCTCTTGGTGGACAAGCGCCTTAAAAGAAAAATCTCCCCTTAAATAATTACGTCGCTTACCTGAAATATTAAAGCCTATCAGCTGAATCGAATGTGTTCGTGAGTTTCTATGACGTCTGAAGGTATATGATTCTATATTTAACGTCACTTATATAATCAGTAGTACAGCGTTGGTTAGCGTGCATTGAATCCAGATTACCTTGATGTTAATGATATGCGTACTCCTCCATTGCAAATAAGGCGTAACGGCGAAGGTTAACAATTGTTTGTAAATTAGTGGTAAAGCCGTCTTGGTTTGACTGCTAGTCGTTATGCAGGGAATACGTAAATGACGCGATACCCTCCGTCACACATGCGTCAAACCTTACATAATATTTTCCAGTTTTTTTTTCTCTCTTTCGGATAGTTATGTCTGTTCCACATGTTGATAATAAGCTCAATAGTTATTTCATTTTTGTCAAAAAAAATGGGTCACAAAAGGCATTCAAATTATGTATGCATACCTCGGCTTGAAGAATGCAATATCAATTTCCATAATCGCCCGTTATACGTTGGCAGTCCACCCACAGTCGTTTGTTTATTTTTGTAGTCAGAATACGCCAGTTTCTCAGAAATATTATTTAATGAGCGGAAAATACGCACGAACAATAATTACATAGTCCTAACACAAAATCAATATTCAACAAAATAAATGCATGGCTTTGCTAGTATTTCGAATACAAATGTACCCAAAACATTGCAAACAGAAGTATCTGTATTCTCTGTCTATAGGCTAGAATAAAACGACCAATGCCTCTTTTATAAATGGCAAATAAGCTAAAACCAATGATTATTATNAATGCCTCTTTTATAAATGGCAAATAAGCTAAAACCAATGATTATTATATATTTTATTTTTGTGATTTTTTTGTGAATAATAATTTTCATTGTATTTTTTGTGTCAATCTGATTTGTTGAATATAAAACAGACCCACTGGCACACGTTGCTGGTATCAATTAGGACCTNATATATTTTATTTTTGTGATTTTTTTGTGAATAATAATTTTCATTGTATTTTTTGTGTCAATCTGATTTGTTGAATAGAAAACAGACCCACTGGCACACGTTGCTGGTATCAATTAGGACCTATTTATATAATTTTTTTAATTTTTGTTTGAACATATTAATGTTGCCAGAGATAGTAAACAACGTCAACAATACTAAGCCTCAAACAAATACTGATGCTTTAATTCACCACTGGCCAATATGTCACCTTCGCTTAGTGTCGTAGATACTCTGACCAGTGGCAGCAGTTGACAAAACGGAAGAATCACTTACCAAGAGGGAAAAACACATACTGTCAGTAGTTGGTTAGCTGGATCGATCAGGTTTATCGAGCTTAAATAGTGTCTGCATCTTTATGTTTGCTGCTAAAACGAGACACGGCCAGCAAAACGAAATATCCGGATACGATAACCATCAGCTAGCATAAGATTTTAACCAAAAAGAAGGACACATTCGGGTTGCTTTCTGGCACACTTTGAAAAGATTAATGCGCCATTTCTTACGGCACTCTTTGTCTGATATACATGTGTGCCCCTTGAAACATTTTATAGCAAAACTTGGCTTTCCTGAACCCCTTCATCTTTCATTATTATTGTTTGTATCAGTAAATGAAAAAATGTATGTTACCTTAGATAAACAAATTAATTTCATTTGTTGTGTCGACAGTGTTATTAGCACTTTTTTGTGAATGTTTAACTATCTTAATTTGTTTTCTTTTGTGGGTATTATTTTGAAGTTTAATATTTTCAATTTGGTTTCGTGAATATGTAATTTCATGTTATAGTAAACACTACGTGTGGCTGCCTTCAAAATAAATTGTAGTTTCTGCATATCGTTTNATATATATATATATATATATATATATATATATATATACATATATATAGTTGTGCGTACCATCACGCAAGTTAAGAACGCGCCCTTCTTTCTTCTTCAGACCTCCAACATAGCGTGAAGTACGATATCTTGACTCCTATATTATTGATAGACATCGTGTTTCAATTACCTTTCTTCGCCGCTGTAAGTAAAGACGTATTGGTTTATATTTCTCCGACTACTTTGTGCACCTTTTGTCAAACCTTTTATTAAGTTCTTTTATCTCTGTGATTGCAGTCAGTTGTGAGCGGCTGTGTTAGTTTCTGTGCGATGATGTCATTAAGCTTAGCTCCTCCTTGTGGGACGTCGATGTCGACGCTTCCTGCCCACAGATGAGTGTGTCATTATACACCGCATTATGGAATGCTCAATATAATTTTGCAGTTGGGATCTTCACTCCTAAAAAAAAAAAAAGAGATATTTTCCAGGGAATATTTAGGATCAAAAACAGCAATATAAATGATTATTTCGCTATCCTATGCAGAATAATGTGGTGAGTAACATATCCAAAGTTAACAGAATAGTTATTACCAGGAACCGGCAGCTGTCTTGAAAAATGGCGACAATTTTAAGTTTTTTTCACTTTTCTCGCAAATAGTGGCCTGTACAGACATTTTACGCATTGTGTGTCGGTGTCAAGAAGATTTTTTTATACCAACATATTTATTTATTTAAAAAAAAAAGTTCGAAATATATTATGATTAAGAGTATTTGAATCTGCTTTTTATTCAACAATATCGAAGTTCATTTTTTGACCTACCCCGACACATTTCTTAGTTAATTAATGTGGAACATGAATGAAATGTTTGTGGGAAGGCTGCTCGGCCTTCTGTTACTATTGTGTTCTCTTTCCAAACTTGGTTAACCAAAGCGGTCGTTTGGGGACACCACACGGTATGTTCTTAGGAGTTGTGTCCAGGCGTCTGTTCGTGCAGGCGGTGCAGTAAATAACCATTAAGGGTTTTTACGGCACTCTTGGAATACCTGCGGAGTTTGTTAGTGATAGTTCAATAATATAAAGCTAAACTGGATTCGACAATACCAGTGACCCGAGGTATAGTTCATAGCTCATAGCGTAGCGTTGCAACTCCAGTGATGGCTCTGCAGCTGGGGACTGGATCACTATAAGCCTTGTTGTTGACACGAGGGATCCAACGATGTATGTGCTAGACGACACAATCATGCCCTGCTGTTGGCGTGTACCAATGTGTACCTCGTCTCATCCGTCCAGGCAAACATTTCCATGTGTCGAGTGTCCAATGACAGTATTCCTACTTATGTAAATGTTCAGCCTTGTGACTTGCGGTGAACAGAGATACTCCAGTGGGGAAATGGCTTCTGTACCCGATACCGGAGATGGTTCCGGATGGTAAAGCTGCCGAAGAGTCGTCGTGGTCCAGCATTGAATTGACTAGTGATATGCTGCACTGTGTAGTACCTATCCGCTGTTACCAACCGAGCTTGCCGATGACTGCTCCTGTCATCGATACGTTGTACGCCAAGGCAGTTTTCCCTGGTGGCGGTGGTTTTATCCAAATCCATGAACTCAAGGTACACTCTTGACACTGTGGAACGTGGAACTTTGAGTGCCTACACGACTTTATAGAGTGCCATATACGTCTGGTCCCGATAAAATGCGCTCAGATCTTGTTTCCTACACAATCTGTGCTCAACTGTTACTGTATAAAGTTTGACGACATCCCAATCATACGTGGCTGAGCTCTTTTCCTTTTGTGTTGGATAAATGGCATGTGCCTCTTATTCAACTGCTTATTAGTGCACTCACAATATTAGAGCTTAATGGCGGATGTGGTTCCGCTGATTCCTTTCGTGTTATACAAGATGGCCGCTGTTCGTTCCTGTCAGGAAATCAGGTAAATGGATACTGTCAGTAATAACTGTCGTTTGTACTAGCTGGCAAAATGGCAACTTTCGGCCATATTAAATAATAGAAAACTATATTTCGAGAGCCTCGCATAGCCAGAGATACTTTCGAGAGCCTCGCGTAGCCAATGACCCGTTCGAGAGCCTCGCCAAACCATCATTGGCCAGGGGGTGGTGAAATGACCGAGCATGAAGACAGGATATAAGAGCATGTGCGCATTTGGGAAGACACTGAGAAACCCTCCTCGATTGGAATGCTAGAGCATGAAGTAGGAAATGGGATGGCAAGAGAATGAGAAAATAATTGAATTCAGGAGCATTCAGAGAAAATCCCTCGCTTACAAGGCAAGAGCATAAAGTAGGAAACAAGACGGCTGCTACTTATGGCAAGATAATGAGAAAATAATCTTATTCAGAAGCATTCTGAGTAAACCCCTTGCTTGGAATGCTACAGCATTAAGTATGGTTCAAGATGGCCGCTACTGGACAGGAATGACTGCGCAGGGTAGAGAGTACTGGCTTACAAATGGCCGCCGTCGTAAAGGATTGACAGAGCAGGAGGTTTGACTCGTGACACCATCCAATTTGGCCGCGGCTCGTCCCCTCGACCCGCCAGGATGCTAGGTGACCCGTAATTCCCCCTTTCTAACTACTGAGAAACAGGTTCAAATTATCCCACAGAGCCTTACTTCCTTGTATTCACTTCATTTCGTACTCCGGCAAATACTGCGACTTCTCAAGAGGGTGAATGAAGATATTTGGGCGGCTCTGAACATCGAGGTCTTGGGAACCGAACGACTTCTCAAGCAGTCACCAACAACCTGATTCTTTCTGTACATCGTTGCATTTTGGCTACCATTGTTCTTCCTAACTTTGCTGTTTCGTGACCAAAAAGTTAACCATTAAACAAACGACTTATGATGTAGTGTGATTCATTAGGGTGGAATTACACGTCTGAAGTTGAAGCTGAATTTCCAATCTACTGCAGATATAACAAATGTTAAAATTGATGACTCCGTACCGAAAGTAAGCGCTGTGTTTAAATGGACAGTATGGTACAGCCACTTCAGAACCCGTAACTGTCATCTAATCATTTCATGGGCATAGGTCTAGAGTTGCCAATGTTATGTTGCATTTAAATTTTGTGAGGTGGAATATGACCGGTTTTTTAATGACTCATTTTTAGTAAGATCTGAACTTTAAAAAAGATTATTAATTCATTATTTGAAATCATAACAAACACTGTTGTTTTGGTTCATTTTTGTTAATTTTCTAGAAACAAACATGCTTATTTCGAAAGTCTTGGAAATCTTGCATGCAGGAATGGTATAATATGCTCGAGGTGACAGAATAGTCCTAACAGGGATTGCGCAATACGCCTAGAACCTACAACGGACCACTTGCGCTGCTTTGTCAACCCGATCGCAGGTCGGACTCTGGGTGGCATTGGATAAATCTCCCGCTGGGAGGAGGCCTGGAGGCGAGTTTTCGCCTGGAGGGCTACTATGGCGGCACATGTGGCCTCAGTAGCCGGGGAGAAAAAGGGCATTCCTTCCCACCGAACCTCCACGACATCCAGTGCTAGGTTTGGTGATAGGCTCTTGTCTTTCGAGTAACCTTTGGGGAATAAAAGCGGTGTGTCGTCGGACCCAGTTTCGATGGGTTGTTCCTCGCTAATGAAGGGACGACGGTCTGGTCCGCCTAGTAAGAGGACTCGTTTACGAAGCGCGTTCGTAGAGGTTGCATAGTCCTCGGCCCCGTCAAGGTGGCGCGTGTTGATTCAACTCTCTACGCTGCAATTGACACGTGATTTGGTATCCACACCTACCCACCGGTATTGGAAGAAGCGTAATCTCCTTCTATTAGATGGCATTCAACTGCAGCCAATTAAAGCTCAGTGGTGCTAATTATTGTCTGGGTTCAGACTTTATGGGACTGGCCGGTGTGTACAGCATGGATTACTCAAACATTTGAAGTGGCAACCTAATGCATGACGTGGCTTTGTGGCTTTATAACAACTAGAGCTGGGTACTGTGCACACCGAGGTTGCTCTGGATAATACTCCTGCTTTACCATATAGGCACAGGCACAGGAGACTCGACTGCTCACACGCTCTACAAGATACATATAAAGATGTATTGAAAGCTGTAATTTGCTCAGGACCCTAGACAAATGGTATATCTTTATTTTTCATGTGGTTAAGAGTTGCAGTAATATCAGTAGAACGGGAAACAAACTTAGCCTATTATCCAAACACCCTCACAAACTTCATAACTACTATAACATTTTTAGGGGCAGTAAAACGAAAAAATAGGCCCCATATGCTCTGGATCTTACGGCATTTGATCGTCAGAAATGATAAACACCAAGATCTTTGCATGATCATATGGACATTTATTTTATGAGGGGTTTCCCCACATCTGGACCCAAGTGAGGCCTGTCACAATTTACACAGTCCTGATGGCCGCATTACTGATCTTCCAGACTAACACCAAGATTATATAATAATATCCTTAAGTTTAGCTAACCTAGCCGTAGAAGTGGATAAACAATGAGGTTAAGCCACAAGTAATAAGTTATCTAAGATCATTGGCACAAATTCTGGCTCGGGATTAGGTAAACCTAGAACGTTGCATTACCGGGTAATTCCAGCAAAATAACAACCAAGCGATTCATTCGCCAGCTGTTTCCTACAAAGTCATTTATCACACTGGACTTCTTTAATTCTCGGATTACTAGAAAGGCTTAAAAAATTCTCTTGACTAGTTTCCATGGTAAATTATTATCCCTGGCATGAACGAGTACGTCATGAATCTCTACATGAACATTTATTAATAAAACATAATATAACTTGTTTCTAGGAAATGCATTGATATTCTAAAGTTCTTGAACTAAGACAATAAACTGCGTGATGTTCTTAGCTTGAGCATCTTTGAAAGCAGGCTATTTATTTAACAATGGATTTATTTAATACTCGTATTTACTAGTTACCAGTCTCTGTAGTTACATCCTGCACTGAAGGTGGTGGATTATTCTCTGAGGTTGTGGCCAACCTACGAGCAGTCTGCCTCAGCTGCTCATGTGCCCACTTATCAAAGTTATGCACCTTCAAATATAACAATAGCTGTAATGACGTGGCCTTTGGCAAATCTTGGAACCAGGATGTCCCTGCAGCGACTTACTTCTATCCTATTAACCCATCAGCATACTATCTAGAGTATTTTCGTTCAAGTACGGCGTGTTATATTATTGTCAATCGAAGAGTATATAAGTATATATGTATGTATTGCTGAAATTACTCATATAATGTCGCAGTCAAACTATGCAACCAAATTCAAGGGGCAAGAGGGACCGCAACTTTCTGTACCACAACGCTACCCCCCTCCTCCCTTGCATACAAGTACAGGATGAGTATAAAAGAATGCCCCAAATTTGAAGTTCTATAATATCAAAACCAAACAACCTACAACCTAGATTGACCAATCAAATGATATATGGAACCGTGAAGTTTGTTTATCATACATTCATAAATATTCAATGTGACCACCATGACCAGACCGAACAACATCTACGCGTTAATCAAACTCGCACCACGCTCTTGTCAGCATGCCCGGTGTTACGGTTTGTATGGCGTTCGTAAATCTCTTTTTGAGGAGGTGAGGGGGTAGCGAGCTCGAATTCGACACGTCAATGTAAAGGGGATGGTCTGATGTTTCCTTTATGGTGCACCACCCCATTGACAGTTACCTGTTCACGGATACCTGAACGACACGTTGCCGCAACGCTGGATTAGTCGAAGAGCAGCAGGTGACCAGGCTCCTCATCACTGGCCCCCAAGAAGCCCGGATTTTCTATGTGGGTACATAAAGAATCAAGTGTTTCGTCCAACTTTGTCGGCTAACATTGACGACATCAAAACGAGAATTACGGAATAAATGGATGATAAACAATCTTCGCAGTTCCACGGTTCATTTGATAGGTCAATCAAGGCAGTAAGATGTTTTGTTTTGATATTATAGACCTTCAGATTTGGAGTATTCGTTTATACTCATTCTGTATGATGGCGCACTCTTTGTGTGTTACTTTTCACACAAGGGGAATTCGGGGTGGAGTACAGACGTGGTAAAGGGTACAAATGCTACAAGTACATATACATTAATGTAATATAGTCTATAAATTAATATACATATAATATATATAGGTACACAGAATATAAGTGTACCTTCTCATATTTCAGACAGCCAAAAAAATGTTATTATGCTTCCTTCAAAATCGACATAAAAATTCATATACTTGGTCATCCCTACATTCAGGTACAAATTTTGAATATAAACATGATTAATAGCAGGAAAAATAGCCGAATGAACGTAATAAAGTATGGTAAAAATATTTACCAACGACAAACATGCACATTTCGGTAAAAGTTTGATATTATCTTCAACATCATAACTGACCACCACTCGCAATTTTCCCCTACGAGTGAAAATGGATCAGCTAAAACTCGTGTAGTTACTAACCTCCAAAAAATGTCTCATTACATTCTACATATATTCATGCTCCAAACATTATTGTAATAAGCATTATTAACAAACTTCACTTATATGAGGACCAAAATATGCAGGGGAGACTATAGCTGATTGTCATAAAATACAGCCTTGGTATACCATATCATCAAACACTTGGTATCAACACAACCTACGTCCATTATACCAACTACTCTTTTATTATCTGTCAGAAAATCAACAACAGCAAAAGTAGCAACACCGTTAAATATAGTAAAATAAATACCATCAGCATTCCCGGCTACCAAAAAAAAAGAATTTTTGAACTGAGACTGAACTCTAAAGTATCCATGTTTGCACATTCCCTCTTATCAACTAATCGGAAAAAAATGAATTCAGAAATATTACATTTTGTTACTGCATTTGGTGCGAATGGAACTATAAGAGTTCGACAGAAATATCCATACTCGGCGACACGAGGCGTTAGTCCATCTTCACAAATCCAAACGGAAAGTAATCGCCACAAAACCAGCCGAAAAGCATTGTTCATATTTATTTCCCATTGTTTCCCCTCGAATAACCTAAGTGCCTCACAACAAGGCAGCTATCCTCTCCTCCCTTCCTTTTAATAATATACTGCCAGCCAGACGCCAAACGTTCTTACAACCAGAAACACAGATGTGTGGGGTGCGAACATGCAGTTCACTGTCGCGCAAAACCTACCTGGTCAGCAAAAAAAACCAGAACATGTCAATTCTGAGCGTGAACGATGTTCGGACACCGATCCGTGGAACGTAATGCACTCGGGAGTTTCATAGTGACTACATAACGAGAGTGTGGCGTCCGATCGCCACGCCAAGGCGTGTTTTATGTACTTGTCTGATAATATAAGTACAATTATTATATGTGCCTAAACTCAATGACAACGTCACTTATGTGTCTACAATGCCTTAAATGGTATACATTTCTTGGTATTGTTTATATGTTTTGTTTTTAACATTTGGCTCTCATGAATTTGTAGTTTTCTTACAGCATTATTTGTGATGTGCAGTATTTAATTTTCGAAGTATCTACTCATTTAAATTTACGAAAAAGTGAGTTAACCCCTTTATGATGGCTGGTATGTTGTGATAAGAGTTTTTTATGATGTGTATATGTATTTATGTCTTGCCAACTTGCCAAGGTGTGGCTTGAAGAACAGGTATTTAGTCCCAGACAAAAGGTCGCATGGTAGTAGTGAGAAAGGTATGGACCGAGGTGGACATTTTGTACATCTGCACGCTCCAAGTTGTAAATAAAATCCTCAAATGGGTAGAAATTCTATATATTTATCGTGCCCATATGTAAGAGTACAGTAAATAATTTATTCACTAGAGCAACAATCACAGCTTCAAATGTTGTTTCTTTGGTTGTCTGTTGGCTGTTGCACAGAGAGCTCAAGAAGTATGTGAAGAGTCTTACTAATGTAGCAACTCTTATTTGTAGATGGAGTTCGTGACGGTGAATACCCCTCAGGGCAGACTGCGGGGCAAGATAGTGACCACTATGACCGGGGTCACATACAACAGTTTCCAGGGCATACCTTATGCCAAGCCTCCAGTGGGGCCTCTCAGGTTCAAGGTCAGTAGTGAATTTTTACAAGTTGGACCAACAAGCATGGATAACACATTATCTTTGTAGAATAAGAAGTGCACAAAACATCACACAGAGTTAACAGCATGGTGAAATAAACATCAATTACTGATGTGTTTTTTAAATCTCTGAAGGACGTGAGTAGGTGGTTCATGACCAGCAGGAATACGAGCAATTTAAGGCGAGTTGACAAGAAAATCTGGCTGTAACAAAACTACTAAGTGGAACTATATCAGCTAACCGTATTAGTGGAGCAATTTACATTTATATCACAGTTTATACACAAAAGTAGTATTCATACCTTTAGCCTGATCAAGTTTCCACAAAGAGCTCCAAAGATGAAACACTCATAAATACACCGCTCAAATCTTTCACAGAGGACCGTTTTTTGAAAGAAAGGTAAGATATAGTAGCATAGAATCAACGTTACAGAGGGTGGAATGTCTGAAGTAAACCATGGCAGTCGGCAGTTATGGAATAGTGGCAGCATCGATGACTCATATTAGTGACGTTAATTTTCATCACACAGTGGCTTTATTGTTAATGAGCGCAGTGAAAAAGCACACAACTCCCGATGGGGTCGATACACCAGTTGAAATGTGGAATGAACGTTGTGCGAGTATAATTCCTAGACTGCATTTCTTAGACTTGACACAATAGTAATCTTACTAAGTGAGTTTGTATTGTTTGTTTCAGCCTCCTGAAGACCCGGAGCCTTGGACAGGAACAAGAGACGCCACTAAGGAAGGAGCTGTTGCACCACAGATCAGCATGTTTTCTGTAAATTTTGTTGGAAATGAGGACTGCCTGTTCTTAAATGTCTACACCCCAGAAGTGAGTTAAGGTACTACACAGGTACTAACCATACGATATCATGTGCACATTACAAAAATATGTCATAGTCAAACTGAAAAACAATCTCGATTTTCTGAATATTAATCAAGTATATATTAATAACTTTTAGGATTTAATATGTAATGCTATCACTGCCATAAAATATGCACATGATGAAAAATAAGTCGGTAAAAATGAATGTTCATAAGTATATATACCGATGGAGGATATGCAGACGAATAAAGATTCATGATATGATGCGTGCACCTACTACGTATGAAGGTGTTGATATCTTTCGCCATTATACAGAATACAGTCTTCAGAAAAAAGCATTCAGACGCCTAAAACAACATGGCAAGGGACAGTGGTAATAAATAATAATATTAACTGACTACAAAATCTTCTTTTAGAAAAGGAACGAAATCACTATACAGTATTGAGCATTTACCAACGTTATGAGCATGTTACAGAATTGTAAACTTTCGAGAGATGATTGACCAAAAATAACCAAATGGCAAATTCATTTAAGTAGTATATTATATTTTTGTTTTCTCAAAACATTGTCACAATAAAAGTACGTACTTTTAATCATTAAATTTTTTACATTTATTTTCCGTTTAAAAGATTAACGAATATTTTATTTTTTACGTTTAACTTAACTACTAATCGCCCTTACTGCATTTCAACTCACTCATAACTTTTAACACATAGTAAAATCGAAGTCCCTCTTATACCCATTAAAATATCTAATTCATGAAACTATCACAATTAAATGCCTACATTTAATTAAAATGTAATTTCTGCCTACTTTGGCATTAACATTTATTTCGTGACTACAAAAATATTTTTATTTATCTACGTGACTCAAAATTTTACATGTCTCAAAAATTTATATATCTCAAATTTACACGACTTAAAAATTATATGACTCACAATCTACCTGACTTAAAGTCTGGACTTTAAGTCTGGTCTCGTGATGTATCTTATAAAAATAAGATGTTATCGATATTACTAGTGAGCCTACCTTCCGGTACATGGAGACAAATAATTTTAATAAAGTTTTTAAAAAGTTAATGGTAGGCTGGTCTTGACGTATCGTTAATAGCGATATAATTAGATATGAAACCAGGAACAAATTCAATACTGGTGAAACAATTACAAATACACTTGTGTCTTACCTGAGATTCGAACACAGAGCGCTTCATCGAGTACAGATGTGGGTTTCGGAGCATCAACTTCGGTATTATTCGGTCAAAAATTTTGGTAGACAAGGTTTAGCAAATTCAAATATCTATATGGGCATCATTTTGAAAACAAGTGTGTGAATCACTTAAATTATGTATGTTTACATGGCATACATTGCCACTACTTGTGTTCAGAATTGACTAGTTCAGTTTGACTAGTTGAGATATGGCATAAAAGCTGAAGAACAAAAGGCCAAAAAATAGGCCGTGTATATGCATATCTGATGAGTATAATAGATCATGTCAGTATACAAAGTTTCGTTTGAAATTTGTACTATTATCTAAAAGATATGATTAAATTATCTAGATAATTTGTACAGCACCGTTTTCAAAAGAAAATTTTTGACCCAATTAAATTATGTAATTCAACATGTTCCACTGTAGTACTACTTCTGTACAACATTTGGTGGGAATTGGATGATTGTTTCCTGAGGTATGGCATACATGTTGAATTTTATAACCTGGGTCTATCTTGCAAAAAGTTGGCAAAAGATGATGTTGGAATTGGTTAAATGGTTTCAGTTATATGGTATCATACATACAGCATAAAAGTCTATAATGTTTATGTTACCATCATTTAGAATATAACAGTCTGACCCACTAAAGTATGTCAGTTTATATGGCGTACTGTAGTATTACTTGAGTGTCAAATTTAGTAGGAACAGGTTGAATGTTCTCCGAGATATGATATTAAAACTTTATTTTTACGTGGCGCTATATTAAAAAATTGCTAACAAATTAGACTATGTTTTGACTCATTTGATGCTTGTAAAATATACTGTCAGCAAAACCATTTTAGTCGAAACTGGTCAAACAGAAGTTTATATATTGCAAATAAAAATGAAATATCTCTATATTGCCACCACGTTGAAAGAAGTGTCCCCTTCGTTTCAAATTGCATATATGAACATGACTTACAATAGTATTACTTATTTGCCAAATATGACAGGAATCGTTTGCGTAGTTACCGAGACATAGCATAAAAGCTTTATTTTCATGTTGAACTATACTTCAAGATGGCGGACTAATAGCATTATCAGCTTTTAAATTCAATGCCTACATCATGCACTATCTGCATAGGAAATTTGGTTTAAGTCAATCAAATGGTTCCTGACGACATATAATGGAAAAGATTTATTTGTTCAATGTGTGCTATCCTACAGCATGGCAGAACTGTAAGTGTTGCTTTAAATATTAAATTCTTATATAATGCACTATCAATGTACCAAACTTTTTATTTATATCGGTTAGATGGTTCCAAAGATATTATGGAAATGTTTTGTTTTAATTTGCACTATCTTCCAAAATAGCGGGCTAATAGCATCATTGAATTTTATATTCAATGCTTACATCATGCACTGTCAACGTACCAAATTTTGTTTAAATGTATTAAATGTTTTTTCTGAAATATAAAGGAAAAACTTTTTTCAATTCGCACTATAATACAAAATAGCGGACTTACAATGTTATCGCTTTGTAATTTCAATGCTTATATCATGCACTACCAAAACATCAAATTTGGTTAAAATCACTATAATAGTTCCTAAGATATATATAACATATTGCAAAAAAAATTAAATTTTCCGACATTTTGAAAATGTGTACCTGGCGTTTTCTAACACTATGAAAGTCCGATACCATTACTAAATACCATATATAGACGTCATTTGGCGAAATTGGGTTTGTCGAGATTAAACGTTTTATGAAGGGGAGATATACATTCCAGAGGTAACCAGGTGATTGCATAAGCCTATCTTTCCTTTGCAATGTAGTGTTGTGGTCAAAAAATGACACGTGGTGATCAGAAGGGTCTTAAACGTGTTTTAACAGAGAAGAAAATTCTTAACTGATATTAACTGATAATATACATGCCGGGGAGTCCAGAAGCAGTTTCACCCTTAGAAATGGCTCAACGCCTACCTTATAAAGTAAAAAAGTCCCCCCCCCCCCTTCCGGCCAACATGTATGTCTTCAAACCCTTTCACGTTTTGGCGATCAAGAAAACAAGGAATTTTATTTTATTTTAGGTAATTTTAAAATTGCCACCAATCAAGTGTGGTTCACACAAAACAAAGTTTAAACAGAAGCCAATAAAAAGTCTGTTTCTCCCCCGGCAACTTGTAACTGCAAACATTCCCGTAGCTAAGAAACCACAGCGCTGGCCAATCCAGTGTTCCACGATGTCAACGGTCTCGATGTTACCAATTAACTTCGCGTCTCACACTGTAGCCAATGGCGCCTCAATATACAAGTGGCAAATATAGTGATTGGATCTCTTGTCTGTGCGTGCAAACTTCGTATTGTCAGCCCCTCAAGCTGACCATCATTCATATTGTTGCATTTCGCTGGTCTGCGCAACTGACCTGGGCCAGCCCCGCGCGAGCAGGCGGAGGAGGACAGAATAGAGATATGATAAGGGGTCGGCAAGTCACTAAGGAACTTTAGAATGACAGACGAGTGATAATCCTACAAGCGTTATGAGTTATGAAGGCATCCAGCAGCGACAACCCTTTGGCGGCTTGCCCTCCTGGCCTTCGGCGGAGAGAATTTCTGCGTTTATCTGAAGAATATTATGGTTTACTAACCTCGTTTCTCTCAGCGTGACTCGGGGTGCGTTGAACCTTCCAAATGGTCAGGGCGACTAACATATACACGTGGCGGGCTCATGACAGCAAGGAGTTATGCGGCATCGAGCAAAAGACGACGATCGAGTAGAGCAATGTTTGGTGCCAGAAGTGACCAGCGGGAGGAAAATCTGGGACTGCGAAGATCGGAGCAGTGAAGAGTACGACTGGTAAGCTGGACTATATGTGACTGTATGCGTGAGTGAAAGACATTACAAATGATGGCAACAGATAAGCTGAATATGTGTTAAGGATGTAAATTAGAGTTGAAATAAGCTTTAAATATTAGGCTCACTGAGAAATAAAAAAAGTAATAGTGGAGATAGATAATTTAATGCTGTAAATAAATGCTGTGTGAATAACCTAAAAAGCAAATTTAATTATTTTGTTTTTCTTAAGATCTCCATCCCCCAGGAACTCAGATACGCCTCTAGGGAATCTTGTAACAATATTTCGATTGCCCGAGGAATTTTTCATAATGCCTTGGCCACCAGCTACGTCCTCAGTGCTGCAGCATAATCTAGGGAAACTACTTCAGCTTTTATTACACAACATGTTTTCCAAGATGGTTAAAACGAGATTTTGTCTTCTTCTCGGGAGATGTTTTATGTCGTCTGCAGCAAACGGAAGTTGAAAATGAGACGCCCCATCTCAGCGTGAATGACACACCTGATACTAGACATGATTACTGAGTAATATACATGCCGGTAATATGTACAAGACAAACACACGAACACTTGATGAAGTTTGAGAGANGCATGATTACTGAGTAATATACATGCCGATAATATGTACAAGAAAAACACACGAACACTTGATGAAGTTTGAGAGAGCTCGAATAATAGACACGTGAGAGACAGGTTGGGTGGTCCACCGAATATCCGGTCCTTTCGACA
Organism: Clitarchus hookeri; assembly: GCA_002778355.1. Classification (NCBI taxonomy): domain Eukaryota; kingdom Metazoa; phylum Arthropoda; class Insecta; order Phasmatodea; family Phasmatidae; genus Clitarchus; species Clitarchus hookeri. Next base: position 61,544 of record NQII01007040.1, on the reverse strand, counting down.
GTCCGGAATTCATAGTCAGATTGTGTTTGGGAACATTGGACACCTGAAAGTGCCCTTATTAGGTGGACNTGACAGCAAGGAGTTATGCGGCATCGAGCAAAAGACGACGATCGAGTAGAGCAATGTTTGGTGCCGGAAGTGACCAGCGGGAGGAAAATCTGGGACTGCGAAGATCTGAGCAGTGAAGAGTAGGACTGGTAAGCTGCACTATTGGACTGTATGCGTGAGTGAAAGACATTACAAATGATGGCAACAGATAAGCTGAATATGTGTTAAGGATGTAAATTAGAATTGAAATAAGCTTTAAATATTAGGCTCACTGAGAAATAAAAAAAGTAATAGTGGAGATAGATAATTTAATGCTGTAAATAAATGCTGTGTGAATAACCTAAAAAGCAAATTTAATTATTTTGTTTTTCTTAAGATCTCCATCCCTCAGGATCTCAGATATGTCTCTAGGGAAACTTGTAACAATATTTCGATTGCCCGAGGAATTTTTCATAATGCCTTGGCCACCAGCTACGTCCTCAGTGCTGCAGCATAATCTAGGGAAACTACTTCAGCTTTTATTACACAACATGTTTTCCAAGATGGTTAAAACGAGATTTTGTCTTCTTCTCGGGAGATGTTTTATGTCGTCTGCAGCAAACGGTAGTTGAAAATGAGACGCCCCATCTCAGCGTGAATGACACACCTGATACTAGGCATGATTACTGAGTAATATACATGCCGATAATATGTACAAGAAAAACACACGAACACTTGATGAAGTTTGAGAGAGCTCGAATAATAGACACGTGAGAGACAGGTTGGGTGGTCCACCGAATATCCGGTCCTTTCGACAGTCCGGAATTCATAGTCGGATTGTGTTTGGGAACATTGGACACCTGAAAGTGCCCTTATTAGGTGGACCGTTTCCGGGTGATCTTGAACGGCCCCTATAAAGAAGGATTGCTTAGTTGTTAGAGAGGGTCGAACAGAGTCAGTGACTCACTTCCCAGCCATCCAGCGAAATGTACCAGCCTTACTGGAGCATGGAATTTGATTAGAATCATTTCCAGACGTCTATCCAGAACAATATGCGATACAAACTTGCAATGCATTTTCAACATCATAGTGTTTGCTTGCAGCTGTTCCAGCAGGAAGAAACTTGGGTTATTACAGACAGGTGACATATGGCATTATACGACGAGTCACGCTTTTCTTTAAGAAGAAGTTTCCACTTGCAGATGGACCATAGGTAAACAATACAATCCTTCCTCACCTTACACCAGCACACTTCCCTTACTAATCGCGTGATGGTTTGGGGTAACATTGGGTATGAACGTCATTTATCACTGGTAGCATCATGAATGTCACTGAAAGCTGCGATGGGCCGCCCGTTATCATGGGATGTACAGACTCGAAATATAGAGATTAGAGTCTCCACAGTCCGAACACAAAGAGCATTCACAACCCGGAGAGTAACCATGAACCTTACCACTAGTTCCCTAATTGACCTATACCATTGATCATGTTTTCCCCTTTACCTCCCCCCCCCCTCTCGGGAAAAAAAAAGAAGAATCTTCTATAATTGGATCAAATTTAAAAACTCAAAATGGTAGAGGTCTACACACACACACAACAGTTTGTATCCAAACATACTCTGTATTTGTATATAAGTACAAAAACCAGCTTATGTGGCAACACGATGCTGGCACTTATAAAACATCACAATAATACACATAGATCCTATAAGGCTTAACATTATGGCACCTCACAAAAGATGATCACACTATCTATGAGTTTGTTTTTGTGTTTGTGATTGTGATTGTGTTTGAATTTGTGTGTGTTTTTTTGTGTGTAACAAATGAGGCTTAATTTTCATTTTGGCTCGAAACGAAAAATTGATACAAAGCCGCACACGCCTGTATTTTGCGACTACACTTAATATAATATTAATGGTGCAATACTCGCACCATACTTGGTAAATTTACAAGTTCGTAATGAAGTTAAGTGAGTTTTCTTTCTAACAAATTATCGTAATAAACTTTGCTAGAGATGCATTAAAAGGGTATCACCACGACACCGATTCTACCTACTTTCTTGTTGTTTAGTTGTCTTCGTCTGCCTCGCAGGCTCGGGTTTAAGTTGCGTGATTCAGCCGTAGACTAAAGATAGGTATCCCATCCTCCGTGTTGTGCGCATCTACCCAACATTTACTCGCTCATAGTTAATACAAATCTCGAAGTCACATGGTCAACAAGGGTGAATGGGCCACGGTGGTATAGTTTTTAGACTACTCGCCTCCCACCTAAGGGAACTGGGTTCGATTTCCGGCGGGGTAGCTCCCGAATTTTCGCATGTGGGAATTGTGCCGGACGAAGCCGCTGGTTGGCGGGTTTTCTCGGGAATCTCCCGTTTTTTCAGCCTTCGCTTCTCCATACTCACCTCACTTCACCCTCATCGACTCTCAAGACTTATATGTAAGAGCCGCCTAAATCTCTCAACTTCAACAGTGGTGAACGTGTTTGATTGCATTTGGATTGCTAATAGACCTACAATTTGACCAACACGTATATTCCAGTCACATGTAAACTAGGTCAGAGGAAATGTACGAACACCTTAAAGCACTTCCTTACATATGCAGTGTTCTAGCTTCAAATACTGTCCACGCTGATATTGGCTCTCAAGGACTCGCTGTTAAGACACGCCCAACCCTCTCCACTCCACGTTAGTTTTTATAGTCCTATTGGCAGTAAAGCAGTTCTATATTGGAAAACGGAGAGTGACAACTCCGCAGCTCGTATACGCACTTGACCCATATTCCCTCTACGGAGTCATCAGTGCTCTTGTCGGATATCTGACCTGGATAAGTGGTTGGAATAAACAGACCGCTTGCCGGCAAAAATTCACATTCTAATATAATGTCGGACATGCTGACTGGCTGAAAGGTTTTTATTTTCGAATTCATAAATTATATATTTTCAAATAATTAAAACCGTTGTGGCGATTCAGTAATTAATTTCCATAAATTTAACATGCAAAAAATTATATGCTTCGCTGTGCTAGAAAACCAATACTGGACACATAATGACCTTAAATAAACAACTTTCAATCTTAGATAACCTGTTCAAGTTTAATAACAGATTTCAATAAATTAATAATATTTCAGGTTTCTTGATAGTGAATATTTTTACAGTTAAATTATTTTGTGCTATATCCAGGCACAATGCATCCCTAAAGACGAAAGCTTGGCGCTAGTTAATGGTCGTGTCTGTTATTGTAATGGATTAAGACAGAATTATTGTTCTTACGATATCAAGTATGTATATTTTACTGTTCTTATTTCAGTATTTTAATATTTCACAGTTTTCACCGACATCGCCAAAGGCAGTGATGGTGTGGATTCATGGTGGCGGTCTAGTCCAAGGATCAGGAAACACAGATGTGTATGGACCAGATTTCCTGGTTGCTGAAGATGTCGTCCTTGTTACAATCAACTACCGCCTGGGAGCTCTAGGTAGTTCCGCAACGATACAACATTACATTTCTTAATTGAAAATGGCTAAAGTTAAAATGTTTTCACTTTCGTAAAATGTAGATTTCTTTGTTGTATTGTTTAAAATCATTTCTGGTCTACCAACGGAGTTCTTTAAGTCTATAGTATTTGCGTACTTGCTGTGAGTATCATCAACGGTACACATACAAACAGATGATTAGAATATTTATAACAAAGTTTTTCCAGTTAAGAGAAAGGAAGTGAACTCAGAAGAATTTCCACGAAGTCTATTGCTGCTATTATATTTTTCCACATCTTTATTGGGTTGAAGCCTGTCATATAGGCCTAGTGGAGGAAGAAATAGATGAGTGGCAGTTTAACCAGCATATATGTTGAATTGTTTTACAATATTTCTGTAGTATGAATTCCCTCACTTTGTTAGGCCTTAAAATAATGCGGTTTTTTTTTAAAGGAAATGATTTATGTTAACGTTCGAAAAAATTTAATTTGTAGGAAGCAGTAAAAAATTGTATATGAGCGGCTTTAACATAATAACAACAGAAATAATATAATGATTTGGTGGCAATTAAGTATTGACGCAATTCAAAATTTATAACCGCATTGATCTATATCGGGGGATAGCACACAGTTAGCATAAAGGATGCAAAGAGAAACACATTTCTCTTCGATTTGTATTTTAAAACGTTAAGTCGAATGTTTACACTTAAATTAATTTTCGGTGTAATTTCAAAGATAATTTTGGAGAAATGATTTTACTCTAAAGCACAGTAAGTAATTTTAAGATACACAGATATTTCATGTTACTCTAAATGTCTTAGAATGTCTGCTCTATAAGCTTCACTGAGCATGGGGAAACATTTAGAATAATTTTCCAAGACAGGTCCAGTGTTTAAACTGCAAGTTTCTCACTAATAGTGAAAACTCTGGCAGGTAACATACATTGTAAGAGACGAACACGTCTTTAGAAATATTATATTTAGCGACCAGTATACAAATAATATGCTTGTGGAAAACGATCTCGATAACTGCCACATCCTAAATGGGTTATTTTATGTAAGTTCGCAATCTAATATATATGAAAGCAAAAAAATAGTCACCGACAACATTTGTCATATATTCAAACGCTACACTCTCAATACCCCGTCAAAGACGAGACTTGGGGTTATTTTACTTCGTCGCCAACTGTCCATGGGATTTTGTGCAGTAGCATATATGTGATTAAAGAGCAGTAAAACTTTCCAATGGCTGATTGCAAAAGTTCTCACTTTCATGGAACGGCCTGAAGTGAAAGGAGTGTAGACTTATTTAATGAGTTGTTATAGTCCTTTATCGGTTTACACAAGGCCGCCGTCAGTTTACGGTGGTGATAACAGAGTTAATTTGTGTTGAGCCATAAAACTAGCTTCAGAAACACAGAAAACGTACGTATTGGTTTTCTCCCGTTTTTTAGTATTTTGAGTAAACTCAATACATTGGGGTGCACAAGTTGAACAGCAAGTACAGAGGCGCAAGTAGGTCATGTTGAATTCTCGTGGCCTGCATTCAGCTGGGTGTGGCCTTGAATATTCATGAGGATTTCGGCTTGTGCTTGAATTTAACAGGATCCTGAACATTGCTTTGCATGCTCAGATTCTTCAATTTATCGAAACATAATATTTACAAAGGTCACTGCGACCGTAATTGCAGGGATGCCGTATTTAATTTCGTATATATTACAGCCACGACCAAGATGTAGGTATAGTGGTGTGCTTTTGTGCATTGTCTCTCCCTCTGTCTCTCGCTTTCTCTAGTTTTGTGACGTCACATAGGTGACACCTGACTGGAATGGCCCATTAGAATGCATACAAATACCGAGATTTACTTTGTCAGGACTGCGATTAATTTAATAAATATAAAATCTAGACTAACGCCTTTTTTTTGCAGGAGTAAAGCTGAACATACTCTTCATGATTAAATATTGCTCTTAAACGTTCATTTTAAATGATTTTTTTTATAGATAGTGAAATATATATGTACGGTTGTAGCAAGACAGTAGCTTTGGATTCGGTTAAAAACTTCATGGACTTAAGACTTTCTTTTATAGGCTACGAATATCATATTTATTTGTAACATAGACATTTATTTAGTTTACATTAAATTCGTGACAGAACAGTAACAATTTCAATATCTAATAAAATCATTTCACGATACATATATATATGAACGTTTTGTATTGAACATTCATGTGTATTCATATTTTAGGTTTAAATGTCATATCGACAGGTGTATTGGGTTATTCTAGCCTTCAAATTGTATGAATTTAGGTATGAACGTGAGAAATAAAGGAATATTAGGCTGGTAAAATAGGCGAAAATTAAGTTATTTAATTTAAGGATCTAACCAATGTGTTACCTAAGAAGCTTTATTAACTATGTGCCAAGGAGCACGAGTTTAAAAAAAATGATGTGCATTTGAACACTTACGAACGTATATATCACTGATAATAGGATTAATTGTATTTTAAAATAAAAGGTATTGAGACTTCCGCCATTTTTTACCCCATCAATAGTCATCTATTTAGCAGGATAAAATTGTAGTTAGACTTTCTGAAATTCAATTCATTTCCTAGCTGCTGAGGTCTACGGAAATGTGTAAGTAATGCCACAAAATTGTGTTTTACAATTTTTACATTATTCAGATTGTATACTTTTTAAAAACATGTATTTGATGGAAACAGAAGTTTCCAAAATAATTTTCGGTTTGGAAAAATTCTCTATGTTACTGAATTCTACATTTCGGTACTACTTACATATATATTTCAAACAAGCATGTTGAAAATGTGTTGAACTTGTCAATGTACTCCTAAGAGGATTTGAAAAAATGTTTTTAGTATTAAAAATATTGTTTTCCTTACAAGGAATATCAAATAATAGATGTTTAACACGGTTGAGTTCTTTATTATTGCAATGCATTAGTAGGAAGCTGAAAATTTCGTGAACTCAGTGATATGTAGGATATAATTCACAGTATTATGCTAAAACAATCAGCTATAAACGTATCATTGGTTGCTTGCTGTTAGGGTGCATGGCGTTGATTGGGCATGCATTTTGTTGTAAGTTGGTTACTGCCCCAGAGATCTCAAGGAGGTGAAAAAAAACGCGTGTAACAAAAGAAAAACTGACACACATGTACACACTTATAAGTTCTAGCTTGTCCCGAAATGAATCCGCGAATTTTTCAGGTCTCTATTCATTAGGCATCATGCTCAGCACTTAATTTGACTNACGCGTGTAACAAAAGAAAAACTGACACACATGTACACGCGTATAAGTTACAGCTTGTCCCGAAATGAATCCGCGAATTTTTCAGGTCTCTATTCATTAGGCATCATGCTCAGCACTTAATTTGACTATTAATAATCCCGACAGCTGATATCACGTATCCGTATAGCACCATCGTTCTTCCTGTACATAGAATATGGTGTAATGACCAACACTGTAGGGCCTAGTTATACGCCTACAATAAAGCAAGTAAGAAGAAATGGGACGTTGTACAATTTTCAATACGGTAAAGAGCAGTATGTGTTGTGACCAAGTCCTGTGACATTCATAACATATTCTGGATCAGGGCAGTTTATTTGCTTTGTATTCTTGTAAAGAATATGTTTTGTGATTGTAAGTTCACTATGGAAATGCAAGATTCAAAAATCTAGATTGTTCTTGTAATTACATCAGAATAATTACATATTTTAAAAACAAAGCATAATCACTGGATTATTTTAGCCATTCAGTATTTGGATGTACAGTGGATGAACACCTAACAACTATTCTTAAAGAAACCTAGGAATTTGGTTGAATCAGAGGTGTTTAGTCTTCACTTAAGTTGAGTTAATCTCAGGGTGCAAACTTAAATGTGTAATTGAAATGTGTGTCACAGAACACTAATTTAAAACACAAAGAAGAGTTTTAAATATATCTCAGAAGTATATTTTGTTGTGTTAGTCACGGTACGTTAACAAGGTAGGTTGATTGTACCTAATGACTATAACTTAAAATATCGAAGCGTGGCTCACTTTTATGCTTTTTTTTGCCAATCTGTAATTGTAATAGGTCAGGCTCTGCAAGCGTTTAGAAGAATCACAGAATTAAAGTAGTCTTAAATGGTACGTTTTTTGTGTCCATAATAGAATGTTTTTAATGCGTTACAAATTGGTGTAATTTAAAATAAAATTACTCCTACCGTCAGTGATATGTAAATTCGTAACTGTTTAAAAGCCAACCAATTGTTTTACTAATGCTACTCAGCATAATAAAGCTCATAGAAAAGGCGTACTGACAGTTAATTGGTATTCGTAGATAAATTAAAAGTTTTATAAAATAAAAATATGTTTAAGCGTACCACTTTAATATAATTCCAGGCATCTGTGGAACTAGAATTCAGCAAGTCATTCAAGAAAGACCTAGATACTTTTTATTACTCCACCCATAAACACAAATTTATTTAAAAAGTCTCATTAAATAGATTTCATTTAATAATTACTACCATCTTCTTAAATATTAATGCCAAACTCTTTATGCATGGATAACAAGTAAATGTTGCAACAGACGTGGCAGTGGCTTGCATATCTTAGTTTTGTTACCACCATTGCTACTGAAACGTGGGCACCCGTAGGATTCATCTTCTTAACACAAGATGGCACATAAATGGAAGGTGGGATATAGGCTCCAAGCCAGACTACAGTGTACTACAAAAAGTAAATTAAAACGGCGTGCTCCTGTTTTACTTATTACAGTAATGTTATAAATAAGCAGTAGGAACACCCATGGTGTAAACCAAATTTTATCAATCACATCTCGACAGTTAGAAAATTCACATAATTATATATATTACCAGGGCAATTGTAGAGATGTAAGTAACGTAAGAAAAAAAACTGCTTTCAGTTGAACAACTTTATAGATCTATTTAAAATTTTCGCCACAACAAAAGTATTATTATTTTATCTTCTTATATGTATATATATAAATATATAATCATTATCTCAAAATATTTTATAAGAAGAGTATATAAATTTTTTTTTAGCATTATTCTACAAGTTTTTTTTACATTTTGACATAAAAATTGTTTTCCTTTTATGTTGGCCAACAAATACACAATTGTTAACACGCGATTACCACTTTCGAACATTTACGTTATAAGAAAACCCATTTTAATTTATTTATATTCTCTTTTTTTTATCCAAAGATGTTTAAGACAAAACAATTTCGTTCTTGAACTGTCCAAAACTAGTTTCAACATTTCACGTGATGTCGCGTCAGTCCACAGAAAAGAATGGAGCACAGCCATAGGTCATGCAGGAGGCGAAACTAACAAAATTAAAAAAAACTACGTCATTCCTTAAGAGATTCTGAAGTTACTGCGGTGAGACAGCGGAAAGAAACTGACTCATAGGCAGAACGGTTATAGCACGAATGGGTGTACTGCTCACATCACATCACAGGGGTAGAAATGCCTGGCCACAAGATCATCACAACCCCATTCCCCCGGCAAATCCACTAAAGGACAACAAACACATTATTGAAAAGGACTGGAATCACAAAATAATATTACCACGTCGCGAAATAAAAAATATGCAGTAAAACGTACCCAAAACGATGGATAACAGCGAAATCATCCTAAGATAATGAAGGATTCCAAATAAGATAAATATCCGAGGTGACTTCATGTTTTATGGCGAAAAACTAAGAAGAAGGGATTTTCAAATCTGGCAAGCCCTCAAATGCCGCTACGCCAGCCTGAGCTCCTTCGCAGTTCTGCGATCCTCGGGTACGCATGTTGTAGCTAAGACGGTGTGACAATGGGGTATGTCTCAGGGCAAGCCTTACACGCATTAGGTCGGGTTTAATTATTATAATTGGGAGCATGCTTCGCGGCAATAGCAGGGCCCTTTAGTGTCATGGCCGCAATTGTAGCCATGAACACACCCCGGAAGAGGAATTGTCTATACGTAGAGCACAGCAATCTACAGCAAAGCGGATAGGGCACTGTGAAAATCGCAAGCATGCATATTTCTATATATACAATGCCTCTCAGTTCTCCCTCTGGCTCCTGCTCTATACCGTCACTTTAGCTCGCAGCGGCTGAGTGGTTAGCTGAGATACTTCCCACCGCGACTATCTGGATTCCATTCAAGACCAGATGACTCAAAATTGTTTTGCCTGTGGGTAAAGTGGTGCATTTTGCCTATGGCCGATAGTTTTTCTCACTGCACAATTGTTCCCCTTGATGTTGGATTCCAGTACTCCCCCTTTTCCATCTCACTCAATCCTCATTAGGACTAAAGAAATTCACATAATTCCGATCATATTTATCAACTTAATTCAAGACCATCACCGAGCACCATACTGTATGTGTTCCACCAGCTCACCATAGAACGCTCCTCTTTGTTCGTGTAATGTACACCTGAATCTGCTCTTTTTTCTTAGTATTCTAAAGACATTTATTTCAGCCCTTTAACTAGAGTAACACATCTCTATGGATGGATATTAGTCCTTAATTAGTATTTATACACACGTATTATTTTCTTTAGTAATTATGAAAATATTTTTGTAAAAATGTTGTAAACATGAACTACGTTACCCACTAGGAACACATATTCGTGATGCACTTACGTCTTCCGTCCCATGTATTTAGAATCTGCAACAAGCTGTTTCATTTCACCATAGCAAGAACTTACCGATGCTAAAAATATTTCAAATAACTTATATTGGAAATGTATTTACTTTGTGTTGAAACGTGTCTGCTTTGCTATCTCTGAACGTAATACAAGGGAGAATAAAGTGCGTGTTACAGCATCGTCCAGTTCCAAGACTAGACGATACACCCTGAATGCTGTATCTGATCCATGGCGAGCAATTACTTTTCTGACGTCTTTACAAAACAGCAAATCTTCATTCAAAACTAAAAAGAAAATAAACACTTGTCTTGTTTAGGAATCTTTAAAATTCCCTCGAAATACAATACGAAGGTGAGAGAGCCGATAAATTATAACCTTTAACCAAAACCCAAAATTGTGTGTTATAACTATGTGCAGCATTATAATAATTGTCACGAATGTTTTACATGATTATACTATTGTATGATTTGTAAATCTTGGTGTGTGCAAACTGAGAAAAGCATAACTTTGAATTCGCAAAGTCTTGTTATTTAAAGTTAGAGTTAATAGCGTTACAGTTCAATTATTAAATTATAAACTTAAAAATCATATCTAACACGAATGAATGATCCACATGAGACAAACTTGGTAAATATCTAAATTAAGGATAATATTGCAGTTGATTTAAGTTTGGCTCCGATTGGCTGCGTAGAACTGCACCAGGGGTGTTCATGCACCACCACAAACCTCAAAGATGGGTGGAATGGGAGTCCCCCCAAGAAAGCCCGCTAGACAATGGCAAGGTACACCACGATTACATCATTAGAGAACACAGGTAACCCCAATGGGAATCAAACCGGATTTTCCTTGATGAGAGGCGAGAAGTCTGACCACTGCAACACCATGGCACCTGAGTTTGAGAAAATGCGAATTGTTGAACTACGGGAGACAATTGCCAGNTGCAACACCATGGCACCTGAGTTTGAGAAAATGCGAATTGTTGAACTACGGGAGACAATTGCCAGCCACTGGACTAGTGTGACCGAACTTTGCGAAGATGTTGAAAGCAGAGAGAACATGACCATACTCACGAAGGTTCTGGACGACCCATAATGACCATCAGAATGATGAGCACCTCATGATGTGACAGTCGCGGACTCAACAGTCTCTTTCCACCTCCTAGAGATGAGACGCGGGCTGCTAGTGATCCCTGTTTCCACTCGCATTAATGCAAAGCGACATGCTGAATAATACTTTCATTTTATGTGTGGCATTTGTTGTTATCCATTGGCTCTCCGATAATGGAGATGTTGTACGCAGTTTTTTCGTAATTGTCTGGGATGAATCACTGAGGGATGGCGACGCATTGCCTGTAGCAACCAATCAAGTTTTAGTTTCGATACAATTGACAACCTTACTCGAGTGTGGAGAGGCAGTGTACAAAGTACAAATCCGGACTTCAAAGGTGAGTGACACAACAGCAGAACTTGTAATGTCATGGTGTGGAGAGTAACCTCCCATTTATCCATGGTTTTACCTGGTCTTCATCAGGGGAACGCTGTTGGCACAGTGGTATGCCCAGGAGATTTTTCGGTGTTTATTACTTTCCTGTATGACTATGTTCGAAAGCGCAGTTTTTCAGCAGGATGATACCCGCCCACATCCACACATCCAATGTGGGTTTCTCAGGACTACCTGTGTGCTGTCAACATTCTTACTTTTCCAGACCTAACTCCAGAATTTTTACCTAATTAACATATACAGTTGTCGCTGGGATGGCAGATTCAATCTCAATGAGTCTGCAACCTCTGGAGCGACATTGGGTAGATCACACACAGGATAGCTAAAGGCGTTCTTATTAGACGTATACGGTCCATATCACCGCATATAGGCCTATAAAGGCTAGGGGTGGTGAACCAATGCACTATTGGCTCTTTTGTTTAAATAAAATGACTGTTGATCATTATGTTGTAACCAGTTATTTGTAGCATCGTTGTCATGATTTGTACCAAGTTAAATTACATTTATATTTCCTTTTGGGGCAGGCGAATTTTAGGGCATTGAGTGATCTTGTACTTGTTCATGTACAACATGGCAATGCACATATATGTTATATAGAATAAAGTNTTTTAGGGCATTGAGTGATCTTGTACTTGTTCATGTACAACATGGCAATGCACATATATGTTATATAGAATAAAGTGGTTAATATATATTTCAGATTAAACCATTCATAATTGCCATTGTTCTGTTACGACGTTAGGTTTCCTGTACTTAGAAGGTGCTGACATCACTGGAAACAATGGGATGAGAGACCAAGTGATGGCTCTTAAGTGGGTGAGGAAAAATATCGCACAGTTCGGAGGAGATCCTGGCAATGTGACCATCTTCGGGCATAGTGCAGGTGGAGGCTCTGTGCACTATTTAATGTTGTCGCCTCTAGCTGCAGGTATGAAATATTACAGAAAATCTTCTCGCAAAAATGTTGTTTGTTATGGTGTTCTTTTTCTGTACATATGGTTGTTTCCTTTAGGGCCTAATGTGAGGGCTGACTTTTGACTGGTAGATGTACCCAGAATAATTACATCAGTATAGNTGTTTTTCTGTACATATGGTTGTTTCCTTTAGGGCCCAATGTGAGCGCTGACTTTTGACTGGCAGATGTACCCAGAATAATTACATCAGTATAGTTTCTAAACAGACTGTATTGCGAGTACAAAGTCCTTTGCAGTTCAGTCAGCTTCTCCGTCTGCCTGATAGTATAATCATGTTGAATCAAGCTTGTATCGCCTTATTATGACAGGCCTGCAATTTTGTAGAATGCTTTCTGTACAAGTCAGTGAGCTTGTGTCAATCTTGTATCAAGCCAACTTTTCTCTATGCATCAACCAAGTAGCTAGATCGATTTGTAAATCTTGGTGCGTCCCTACTGTGAATTGCACGCATAACTCAAATCATTTGAAATCTTGAATTAGCNACAGAAAATCTTCTCGCAAAAATGTTGTTTGTTATGGTGTTCTTTTTCTGTACATATGGTTGTTTCCTTTAGGGCCCAATGTGAGGGCTGACTTTTGACTGGTAGATGTACCCAGAATAATTACATCAGTATAGTTCCTAAACAGACTGTACTACGAGTACAAAGTCCTTTGCGGTTCAGTCAGCTTCTCCGTCTGCCTGATAGTATAATCATGTTGAATCAAGCTTGTATCACCTTGTTATGACAGGCCTGCAAACTTGTAACATGCTTTCTGTACAAGTCAGTGAGCTTGTGTCAATCGCCAACTTTTCTCCATNACTCTTGTATCAAGCCAACTTTTCTCCATGCATCAACCTTATAGCTAGTTCGATTTGTAAATCTTGGTGCGTCCCTACTGTGAATTGCACGCATAACTCAAATCATTTGAAATCTTGAATTAGCAATTATGATCCACGCATTTTAAATTTGGTATGGGCCCAGCTTGAATTACACATTTTATGACAAGCTTGCTTGTCAAGACTATTTGAAATCCAAGGCAAGTCTGCCTCAAGCTTGCATGCTATCAAGGACACCGACTTAGGATTTTTTGAATAATTTATATTTAAGGGTTGGTATAAAGTTGTTATAGAGTAATCACTTACAGAAGAAGACCTTGTAGTTGCAGGTATGTCTTCACAGACTGAGTCTGATTTAAAATAATTTACAAGAACAGTTTCCCTATTTTTACTACACAAAATTTTAATAGACTTTGTAAATTGACACTAATTTTCTAAGCGAAAATATTGGTTTTGAATTATCTACCTATTTAAGAAGTAGGGTCAAAAATTAAGAATTATCGCAGTACCTTTGGTTTTAATTGTAATATTTTCGTGTACTTTCAACCTCGCTGTACTAAATTTTGTTAGGCAAGGGTAGTAGAACAAACCATGGTTGTTAGGTGTTAAAGAGACAACTTCCTTTAAAAATATTTGACCAAAAACTGAGCTGCACCATCTTACAGTTTATCTGGACCACTTAATTATTTCGGAACTATATCCACAAACCATGGGGAACTGTAACATTGCCTTTCGTCTTAAGCGATTCAAGAATAACAGGTCGCTTATAAATGATTTTAATAAACCATTCCATATAATCGAATCGAGGAATTTTAATGTCATCACACAGCTGCATATTAATTTGTCACAGGTCTATGATGTCACCAGGTTTTCAGTAATGTTGTCGTTCCAGGATAATGACAAGGAAATTTTGCAAGACGCTTGGGTTTAATGTAGCTAATGGGCAAAGGCTACAGCCTCCTAGATGGTATACTTGTAACAAGGATATTGGTCTCCAAAATCTGACATTTTGCCAGTAAGGATGACTAATTTATCTTACAAAGCAGTACTAATTGAGGATGAGGCCTTGATTGGGTTTTGCAATCAGGTCACACAAAATTGTTCTAATGTTGCCGAGGCTACGATGCCAGTCAATAGTGAGCGCCTCCTACCAGGAAAACAAAAGGAACTTTCGAAAATAACAAGGATTAGCGTGAAATGATGGCAGGAGAAGGTGGTATATGAGCTACTGAAGGTGAATCGAGCTGCTTTTTCCTGTTGCCTGGCGGCCACTAGCTTTGTATAATGCGGTATATGCATTTTTGGAGGAGATGAAGTATTTATATGTGATCGAACCTCAGTAGGTACTTGGTCGTCTTCCTTTATGATAGTTACGGAGAAAGGTGGCTCTGTGAGATTTTGTGAATATTACCACCATCTTAATGAAATTTCAATGAAATATCCTTATTCTCTCCCTAGAATAAATTACACAATAGATAGCCTAGCAAAGGAAAAATTGTTTTCATTATTTGACCTGAAGAGTGCGGGTACCGGCAGTGTTATGTAGCCCTGGAGTATCGGGAGAAAATTGATCGTAGCATAAAAGGGATGAAAGTACTGAAGTTCAAAGAAATGCTTTTTGGGCTAAGAAATGATCCTGCTATCTTTTAACTTACCATGAAAAAATCTTTCTCCTAAGTGACTGTTAAATATACCTGGTATGGCAGTGGCAGGAAAAAACATTCGAAGAACACATAGCATATCTTGACTCTCTAAATCAGAGGGTGGCCTTAGCTAGCTTGAAGCTTGTATTTAAAAAAAACTCCCCTTGAAGGTAAATAAGGTTGAAATCCAAAACCACACAATAACAGTTATCTGTAAACAACCAGCCTTCCTCCTTCTCGAATACAACACCATAATTGATTGGAGTTACCATGACGGGTGAAAGAAGACAGATGACAAATGCCAGGAAGATGACCAGGCACGAGAGACTCAATNAAACATTCGAAGAACACATAGCATATCTTGACTCTCTAAATCAGAGGGTGGCCTTAGCTAGCTTGAAGCTTGTATTAAAAAAAACTCCCCTTGAAGGTAAATAAGGTTGAAATCCAAAACCACAGAATAACAGTTATCTGTAAACAACCAGTCTTCCTCCTTCTCGAATACAACACCATAATTAATTGGAGTTACCATGACGGGTGAAAGAAGACAGATGACAAATGCCAGGAAGATGACCAGGCACGAGAGACTCAATNGATTGGAGTTACCATGACGGGTGAAAGAAGACAGATGACAAATGCCAGGAAGATGACCAGGCACGAGAGACTCAATGCCATCCTGAAAGAGCACAGCAGCAAAACAGACGCTAAATCAAAACAAACAGGAATTCCTCTATAATAGTAAAGTCATAACCTCAACAAACCCCTAACTACCGTAATTCCCGTCAACTTCCCAAGATAAAAAGTATATTACTAACAATAACATCCCAAATACCAAAAATACCACCAAATCTTAAAAATGTTTCTTCATCTGGTTTAAATTTAAACAAATTATACAAATCCTATGACATCACCGAAAAAAGTGAAATAAAACGTACTTATTACTAGTTCCAATGATTATTATTAAGATGCACCTTAAAATGGAAGATTCCTAAAAAATCGAACATATAGGTGTTCAGGTTACAGGCGAAATTACATTACAATCTAAAAATGAACATAGCTGGCCAACTCAAGCAAAAAGAAAAAAAAAGAACACTAGCAGGTTGGATCTGCACCTCCAAATACCGTAAAAAAATTCACGACCCTATATTGGGGCTGTACCATGATATTTTTTTAAGGTGAAAATTTGCTTCCTTGTCATGTACTTTCCAGATAGGCGTCATCAAGTCCTGCTGTAAAAGTAGTGAGGAAACGCTGTATTTGGTAAGAACCACTCNTGTACTTTCCAGATAGGCGTCATCAAGTCCTGCTGTAAAAGTAGTGAGGAAACGCTGTATTTGGTAAGAACCACTCCAGCAGTATGACAATTTTGCCATCTTCTTTTCCACTGCTCAGCTATTAGGGTGTGCTTTGTACAAAACCAAATCCCCTACTCTAAATGGGCTATCAACGCTGTTTTTATTATATTTTAGACAGGGTAGATTTATGCGACTCATGTCGCGCATAGTTAAGATTATTGTTCCAACTACTCTGGTTCTTAGCAAGAAATGCAATGAGCGCAGAACGGAAGTTACGATTAAACCTTACCGCGTGCGAAGTAGATGGATAGTAAGGGGACAAGATGGTATGGCGTATGCTATAAGATAAACAAGTGTTTTTAACATCTTAGAAGTAATCTGGGAGCCATTATCAATAACATGACTTGAGGGTGTTCCAAAATTTTGGAATATGTGTGATTCTAAAGCTTTTATGGTAGAAATAATGTGCTTTACTGGGTGGAATTAACCAAACAAACATTGAAAATGCATCAATACAAACTAACAACATGTTGTGGCCAGATTTGAATATATTTGTTGGCAACTTCAGAAACAAGTAGACCCAAATGGGTTTACTCGTTCTGCAATTTCACTGTTCATATCTTTCCAAATAAATTTTCTCCTGAGATCTTCAATAGCTGTATAAATACCCAAATGACCACCAATCTTTGAGGAATGGTAGTACTCAAAGATCATAGGACGGGAATGAGCTGGAAAAACTTCACATTTTTGTTTATATTTAGTTTTTCAATATAAAACATAACTTGTCGAACAAAAATTGGTTTTTGTTCAACACTAGAACATAACATTTCAATAATTTCATGCAATTCATTATCTTGAAGTTGATGCTCTTCAATTTGTGTAAATTCCGAAGGGAGTTCAGACAAAATATTACGAACACCATAATAATCAGTAGTGTGGCCTCAAACGTTTGTGAAAGAGCATATCTGCAACTAAATTTTCCGTACATTTTATATGTTGCACTTGAAACTTTAGCGAAGTAATACACATCACCCGGTGACCAATATAGCCCAACTGTCGGAGATGCGCCAGAAGCCAGGACGAGCCCTGATTGTAAGTTTCATTTTACGGCCGTAAAATATCATCCAAAGGAATCTCTGTTGTTCCTCAACGAACTAAAGTCATTAGAAATTTTCCAAATCCTGGCGATCTTAAGGCCATTGCCCAATTTATTGGAATAATACAATATAAATTGTGTTCTGTTAACATTAAAATAAGAAAAGTAAATTTTACTTAGATACGCAGATATCTATTTGCTGAGAAGTTAAGTTCAGTAAACATATAATTAGCTTATGTGTGCCATGGAATTTGTATCAATTGAGAAGTGTACCTTTTGGTNTGTACTTTCCAGATAGGCGTCATCAAGTCCTGCTGTAAAAGTAGTGAGGAAACGCTGTATTTGGTAAGAACCACTCAGCAGTATGACAATTTTGTCATCTTCTTTTCCACTGCTCAGCTATTAGGGTGTCCTCTGTACAAAACCAAATCCCCTACTCTAAATGGGCTATCAACGCGGTTTTTATTATATTTTAGACAAGGTAGATTTATGCGACTCATGTCGCCCATAGTTAAGATTATTGTTCCAACTACTCTGGTCCTAAGCAAGAAATGCAATGAGCGCAGAACGGAAGTTACGATTAAACCTTACCGCGTGCGAAGTAGATGGATAGTAAGGGGACAAGATGGTATGGCGTATGCTATAAGATAAACAAGTGTTTTTAACATCTTAGAAGTAATCTGGGAGCCATTATCAATAACATGACTTGAGGGTGTGCCAAAATTTTGGAATATGTGTGATTCTAAAGCTTTTATGGTAGAAATAATGTGCTTTACTGGGTGGAATTAACCAAACAAACATTGAAAATGCATCAATACAAACTAACAACATGTTGTGGCCAGATTTGAATATATTTGTTGGCAACTTCAGAAGCAAGTAGACCCAAATGGGTTTACTCGTTCTGCAATTTCACTGTTCATATCTTTCCAAATAAATTTTCTCCTGAGATCTTCAATAGCTGTATAAATACCCAAATGACCACCAATCTTTGAGGAATGGTAGTACTCAAAGATCATAGGACGGGAATGAGCTGGAAAAACTTCACATTTTTGTTTATATTTAGTTTTGCAATATAAAACATAACTTGTCGAACAAAAATTGGTTTTTGTTCAACACTAGAACATAACATTTCAATAATTTCATGCAATTCATTATCTTGAAGTTGATGCTCTTCAATTTGTGTAAATTCCGAAGGGAGTTCAGACAAAATATTACGAACACCATAATAATCAGTAGTGTGGCCTCAAACGTTTGTGAAAGAGCATATCTACAACTAAATTTTCCGTACAATTTATATGTTGCACTTGAAACTTTAGCGAAGTAATACACATCACCCGGTGACCAATATAGCCCAACTGTCGGAGATGCGCCAGAAGCCAGGACGAGCCCTGATTGTAAGTTTCATTTTACGGCCGTAAAATATCATCCAAAGGAATCTCTGTTGTTCCTCAACGAACTAAAGTCATTAGAAATTTTCCAAATCCTGGCGATCTTAAGGCCATTGCCCAATTTATTGGAATAATACAATATAAATTGTGTTCTGTTAACATTAAAATAAGAAAAGTAAATTTTACTTTGATACGCAGATATCTATTTGCTGAGAACTTAAGTTCAGTAAACCAATAATTAGCTTATGTGTGCCATGGAATTTGTATCAATTGAGAAGTGTACCTTTTGGTCTTTCTACAGAGGCGACAGGTACTTAGCCGTTTATTGGTTAAGATAGTTTTTTCATGATGTCAAATTTAAATACGTGTATAATTTCCTGGATGATCTAGTAGTTTGTTCAGAAACTTTTGAACAACACCTACTATATCTTCAGCTTATTTTGTTGCGCCTGAAGAAGTCGAGGTTGACAGTAATCCCAAAGAAACTTAAATTTCGAAAACAAATTCCTAATGTCCTCAATACTGTATAAATTTATCAATGCAAAATACTACTACTAAACATTCCAGTTCATACACCACACATTTTTCTGTCAACGTCGTTGCTGAGTAATCATTTCAATTAGCAGTAGATATTTTCCTTGCAGAACTCATTGTAAATCCGAGACCGGTTTTTGTTTTTTATAGATTGAGGCAAGAAAGGGTTCTTATTTTTATTATACATGCATTATTTAAATAGCAGTAATAATATATCACACAATTCAATAAAGTAGATAACTGAACATGTTTGATTTTTATGGACTTCTCTGTTTTAACACTATCGGAAACTTTTACAAGGTAAAGTACATAATCGTTGAAATATGACCTAAATGCATGCAATTATAAGTTAACTCAAATCAGTAACAGACTTGTTTATATCACTCGCTTACGACATTGTGTTATCCCTACCAAATACACTAACAGTAAAGAAAGTGCACATTTTTCTTCAGGATTTTTTCATCGGGCGATTGCTCAGAGTGGCACAGCAATTTTCAATGGTTACTGTGTTCCGCGTAACTTGAGCATTCAGAGAGCTTTTAAACTCGCCAAGCTTCTGGGATGCACCTCCGAGGATCCACAAGAAGTAGCAGACTACCTGAGGTCTGTTCCAGCTGAGAAGATGGTCACACACCAGTCACATTTTCTCCCATTAAATGTGAGTAAAATGTGACCATTTATTGTATATANGCGTTCTCTCATTTCATGTGAGTAAAATGTGACCATTTATTGTATATCATTGCTCCTTTAATCTTCATTAAAACATTATTGGTAGAACTAGTGACATGAAAATGTTTATGTAGAATTAAATGATGAATGAATTGATAAAATTTGCATTCTCCTTATATGAGCATTAGAAATTCTAGGTATTATGGCTCTATTGCGTCTTATTCTTTGTGACTAACTCCCAGAAGTTTCAATTACAGGGAAATATATTATGGCATCTTATTTTGTAAAGACATATAAATTAAGATAAGCATTTTTTTTTTTTTGTATTTTGGAACATATTGTTGTGACTTTCAAAAAACATTAGAGAAAATCCACAGTAAAACTGCAATCGCTTCATGGACACGTCTAGTTATAAGGGAGGATTGCGACAGACCCTCGCAAATTAGAGCTGCAACAGTAGCTAATGATTACACGCGATGAACGCCGATAGATTGTACTTTTCTCCTTTCCCTTAAAAAAAACTGTACAGAAGTGTCGTAAATATGCTATGTTTAACACCATTTTCACAATTTTTTCTCTTTACATATATATATGTATAACAAAGTAAGAGGTATTGGCTGCAGGTAATTGTGTTTCACTTTCCTAAAAAATCGTATTTCCAGTGCGTTTATTTACTGAGATACGGGCGGAAGTGCCAACACTTATCTCACAGACAGTATTTTACCAAGCAGTCCACTTTAGTGTAACCAAAGACATGTAAACAGTTTGAAGTTACTGAAAATGTGGGGAATAAGTAAACTCCTTGGGTAAATATAAAGAGTAACACTATTCTCTGGTGGTTCCATTTTGGGCGAACAATTGTTTCTTATCCTTATTAGAAAAAATTTATTTTCCCCAAAGGAATACGAAACAGAATTATTATTCATATAATAATATCTTTAGGTGAATATTGACGGTAATAGCTCTAATCTGTGGACTTGCAACACATGATTGTTATCGACTATCAGAAGAAATAACCAGACAAATGTAACGCAAATTAGGAGGTGACAAAACGAAGAAAGCTCAGTAAAGATGAGAATTTACACAGATATTGTAATGCATTCCACATGACTCACTTTGATTTTACTGATATTACAGGTCACCAAAATTTGAAGGCGGCAATGTTCAAGGCACATGAAAAAAAAAACATTACTTTTAAATAGAAAGTGAAATTTTGCGAAAATATGTGAAAATAATGTGTAATTTTAACACAGTAGTGTCGTTTACGTTACTGATTTATTGGATGTTCATTTCACACACAAAAAAAAATTTGGCGAATAGTCAAAATTATTTAATTCTTAGAGGCTTGTTTTGCAGATAGTTGTAAAGACAACTATAAAGACGTTGCTGTGTGCAAATTATTGAAATTTACCATCTGATCTGCTTTTTATCACAAATCACTGGTTATAGCCATAAGTCATTTGAACTCCACAATTTCCATTTTGCAACAGAACGATTTCACTTTGGCCAGGAGGTTGGGTTGAATCATCTTATTTTAGGATTCCGATTTCAATGATCCAGAGACATGTTTTCGACCTGGTAGTAATTTTATAAATATTACTGTAATTTAATTATCTGGATACTTTTATTGAGAATAACGTATACAAATATAATCAGTACACCTGCTGTATTGCCCTATTTAACTAATTAATTTTTCTCAGTATCATATAATTATTAAATGAACGAGCGCGTATTGTACATTTTCACCTTAAATCGTAATTGTCGCTTTTTTCCTTAACAGTGATTTCCCTACATTTATTTACTATTTCGTTACATATTTTCTTGTTGGTATTTAAATTACTGTATAATTATTACGTATTTTCTATAACATAGATTTATGCAAAATCAAACAATAATTTACATAGTGTCCAAAATTATTATTATTTGTATCTCTTTGTAAAGTTATGATGGCGTTTCGGAAGTAAGTGATCTTTTTTCATGAACATTGATTTCTTAACAGGAGATTGATAGAATTGTAGCGATAGCCTATTACTATCCCAGCGAGGAGTGTGGTGTGGATGCATTTTTGCCCACTTCCCCAAGGAATCTCCTTCGGGAAGGACAGTTTACGAAAGTTCCTCTCATAATAGGAGTTACATCAGGCGAAGGGAAGTTCATTCTACAAAGTAAGTGCACCTATTACTTCATAATATCTATATACTATCCATTCAAAGTGGTAAAATAATGATGATGGAACTGTTGTTGTCTTAAATTTTTGTCGTATCTGTTTAATTGCATGTATATTTATTTTTGCCTTCTCCAGATTTAACAGGAAAAAATCGTCGAGTGGTGTTCAACGAACTAAATAAGACGCTGGGCTGTGCGATTCCACATGATTTGGCTCACGAGATTGGCACCAAAAAATACGCAGAAGTCGCTGGTATTATTAAGAAGTTTTACTACGGCGAAAATAACTTGACCGATAATACAATTTACAAGTTCATTGATGTAAGTAAAATCCAAATACCACTTTACCAATGCAAAAATTAACTACTTTTAGCTTAATATAAGTAATTTCTCTTATCTTGGTTGATTTTTTTTTTTCAAAAACAGACCTACAGAGTCTTAACAAAACATTGATGAACAAACGCAAATTTTCTAAGAGTTTTTTAATATTATAATAACAATACATGTATATCAATATATATGTTGTCATCTCACCATCGAGCCAAGACAGCTACAATGTCCAAGTTTTCGCTAACCAAATTGACTGAAACAGTGGCATCTGCATTACATGTTCTCGTTCGTTCGTTTAGAAATGTCGACGTGTCTGTTTAAAGACTTCCGCTACTTAATTTGTGCAAGGAGTTGTTTCTTCAACTGTACAGGAGATGAATTAAAATAATATCTCATAACATTAAGTGACTTAATTTGTCAAAATAAGTTGAATTCAGNAACTGTACAGGAGATGAATTAAAATAATATCTCATAACATTAAGTGACTTAATTTGTCAAAATAAGTTGAATTCAGCGACCATCAAAGCCATTATATTAGGTTGTCTTAGCTAATGCAACTTCCTTCGCGTGTTTTGTTAAAATAGGGTCCGAAAACGAATGAGGTTGGGAATTTACAATATTAGTAGTTGAATTTTCAACTCTGACGAATGAAACTCTATCTGTAAAATCATTTGTCTTTGGAATTTTATTCTTTGAACCTAATTCCTAGGAATATTTTCCAAGGATAACGCAACTCCTTTCCGCAAGATGGGTTAAAGATGTTCCNGCTTTGAACCTAATTCCTAGGAATATTTTCCAAGGATAACGCAACTCCTTTCCGCAAGATGGGTTAAAGATGTTCCACTGAATTCTAACTTTGAATCTGTTTAATTTGAAGATGTATTTCTCTAATAGTCTATGAACAAATGTGGCATATAGTGTACAATATTAAGTATAATAATTTCTGAAAATGTCTTCTTAAAATACATTAACAGCTTCACTTATAGCGTCGCCGTCGCTATATCCGGGAAGGCAAACTCAGTTTTTATAGATACATGATTTAGTGCCAAGAAAGAGTTGCAGTTAGTACGATAGAAAGTTTCTGAANACATAGAGTGATAAGACCAGTTGACTCTTGCACAGTTGAACCCGGCGTACGCACGCACGTTCACTTGGACCGGAAGTCGGATTATGGCCTGAGCACACTCTCCGGCATCAATAAAACATTCCCGAGCGCCTTGTGGTTGTACGAGCGATTTACGGCCTACTGTGAGAATACGTTAAAAACTATTTTAGTTTCTGTGAGTAAATATTAAACAAGAAAATGTTTGTTCTTTGAAGGATTCTTGCAATCGGACTAACATATTAAACGAAACATTATTTTGGACAAACTGCGTTGCAGTTGGTCACGTATAAAACCACAACAATATGTAGAGAAAACAACACAGAGACAAAGAGATTACTTGGTTCCCGTTGCCTGTGGTATAAAAGAGAGCCAATTATATAATAAAGTTAGTTGCTTTTCCATTTGTGCCCTTGTCTTCCTGCTGGAGCTCCTCAGTGTGTTTGTATGCTTGAAGNTAGTTGCTTTTCCATTTGTGCCCTTGTCTTCCTGCTGGAGCTCCTCAGTGTGTTTGTATGCTTGAAGTTGGAAACAAATTGCAGTTCCTGAAACGTCACATCTCTTTAGTCGTAGAATACCTTTGTGTTCATCTGTGCTGTCTTCGCTGTTTCGTTCAGTCTTTGTGAATATCTGAGTTTTATCGCAGAGATTTTCTTTTGTGCTGTCTTAGTTGTATCTTCCATATTTATTATTTTTGTTGTTGAAGTTTGTGCCGTAGTTTTCACTTCTTGTCTTGTTTTCTTGTTGCTTTCTGACACTTAATTCCTTGTTCTGAAACCTCTGCATTGGTTTTTCTGTATATTTCCTGACGGCAGCCCAACTTGGCTTCTATTCTATGCCTATGGGTTGTTTTCTCTACGCTTAATGTTTTCTAATAGACCTACTACAATATTGTATGTCTGAAAATTAATTCGTTTGATACAAAGAATTTTTTACTTTTCGATATCCCGCCATGCGCTATGAAAACATTTTCACTCCACTCGGGTTTTCAAAATGAGTTACAATGATCTATAGCAACAAAACTGGTAGTAAATTGGAGTAATTTTCTCAATAATTTACATTCGATAAGCCCTGATATGGGTAGACTATAATACAAAACTATTAACACTTCCTCGAATACGCTTTTGCGTGATAATTGATATATTATTTCATTCTAGTGTTCTTTATATTAACAGTGTGTAAGACAAGCAGTTGTCGTTAATCACTTGAAGACCCACAACTGTCCTGAGCAGCATTACTACTCTTTTGTTATGTTCTATACATATTGGTTTTTACGGTTAGGGTCATGGAGGTTATTATAAATTATGCAATAGGGTTGAATCTCTATTCTCCTTACTTCTTGTTCTATATACAATTATCTCTCCAGATAATTTGTCATTAAGCTATTACGATTATTCTTTCTACCGTTAGTACATTTGAAAAGAGGGGTCACGAGGGAAGGAAGGAGTGGTGAATGTGGCCTGCTCTCACATCCTAGCGGGAGACATCGCCAGGTAGCCGGGTCAGATGGTTCCCTCGTGTGTGTTCTGTCGACGACTGTCCCACGCCGCCTCGTCCTGGCCCCTCGCTAGTTCTCTTGTATCCGCCCCTCCCCTCATCACCCTTCACAATCTAGGTTTGTCACCCTCGTTTATTATTGGTCCTCAATCGGGTTATGGTCAGGGCTACGAATGCAAAATATTGATCTTTTAGCGCAGCTGCACCTTCTCAGCCAGAAAAAAATATTGTCTGTATTATATCAGATTCCTGCTCTAGTTGTTATTGCGTACCGGTCTCTGCTGTTTACATTGATTGTGTTTCCACAACAACGACTGTCAGGATTTTATCTGGTGCGGTTGCTGCTCGCAATGAACCAATCATTACACTATGATAACGAGATCCGTTACATAAGAGTCATACGAATCTAACGAAATTTTACAAATTAAAAACACCTTTTTAAATAGTTACTTAGATATGACACTGTTAGNGAGTCATACGAATCTAACGAAATTTTACAAATTAAAAACACCTTTTTAAATAGTTACTTAGATATGACACTGTTAGGCTGTAATGTTACGGTGTAGCTGATTATAGGGAAGATTTACTTTAAAACAATAACTTGGTTTGTTGTGTCGTAATTAAATATTTGAAAAATTCAAATAAAATGTATATTATTTTTGCAGGCATCATCCGATCTGACATTTTTCTATCCCATGTACCAGACGGTACAATCGCAAATCAGATGGTCCCCGCAATCCACGTACGTGTACCTTTTTGACCATGTAAGTTCTCCCGATGTCGGCGTGTTGCCTAGACCTATGGACCATCTGCCAGGTGAGTTTGGCGAAAGCAATTACATCCTTACTTATTAATGTATGCTTTCACATCCCCTCCCCCCAACCCTTTCTTTAGACATCAACGCAAACAGGAGACACTTTAATCGTGCCTATACTGTTTGTTGTTTGGCAAACCAAACTTCCGTCAGAGCACTTTTCTCTGTGGTAAAGATCAACAGATTTCATACATTATGGTATGAAAACATGGAAGGTAACTTTATTTTATATCCTTCACATGTTTATATTCGTGAAGTTTGCTGTTGAAATAAACAGCCAGTGTGGGAAATTCATTTTCATCCGAATGCACATTATTAAAATGGTCTGCAGTGAACTGTTACTTTGAGTGTAATTAAGATACCATGAGCCTTATTATTGTAAATATATGTATCTCCATAAGTAAAGCCAAAGAAACTATGCATAACAGGTAAAATTGGGAAAATAGAAAACACGATTAAATCTTAAAGAGTTATAAAAACCACGAACACAGACTCCTGGAAAAGTCGCTCATTTTCGAGATAAGCAACTGTTGTGATTACTTGAATTATTTGTGCTCCTGGTATCAGTCAATAACAGTCCAGTGAAACTGTTAACTTAAAATTACTAAATTGCCTAAGTATTTACTTATTCATTTTAATTCTACTAGTGTTGGACCTCACTATATTGTCCCTCATGATCATAATTTTTCTATTACTGGGTTACATGAACATTTTTTGCATGTTTTTCCGTAGTATGCCGAATTGACGAATCGTTATATATTTAGAGTATTCTTTAAAATTGTCACGAAATGCAAATTTTTATATACATTTATATATTAATTTTAAAAACTGGTTAGCANAGAGTATTCTTTAAAATTGTCACGAAATGCAAATTTTTATATACATTTATATATTAATTTTAAAAACTGGTTAGCATATATTGGCACTTTACACAAAAAGTACACTATAAAATTTGTAAATGATTACTGGTAAGAAATATTTTTAGCCCACATAGATAGGGTTTGAACTACTATAGTAATAATCTGTCACAAAGACCTTGAGAACATTACCTTAATAGCGGTTCTTTAGAAGTCTCATTTGTTGTCTCGATAAGTTGTTGTACTTCCTGAATTTCTTCTTTCGGAGTTACAGTGGAATTTGTGACATATATGTGCAGGATCACATCACGGAGCCGAAATCCCTTACTTGTTCCAGAGTTCACTGAAACCTACGAAGTTCTTACCTGGTACATCAGATTTCAGAGTGTTTGCTGAATTTGTCAAACTGTGGACGCAGTTTGCAAAAACTGGGTAAGAATTATTATGTGCATGTTTTTATAGCGCAGATGATGTAAAAAAAATAAAATTCACTCCTAATTTAAATTTTTATTTTGACGAATCTTCTTTTGCTCTCATCTGCTAGTCAAACGTTANTATTTTGCTTGCATCTGCTAGTCAAACGTTAACGCACAGAAATAAATAATAAAGTTACCTCAACAAAATATACGACCAAAAGCAATATAAACCTTCTTTGTATGTGAAAATATTTAAGTAAAGGTAGGTTAAGTTTTTAAAGCTTCTGAACCACGGTCTTCTTCATTGGGAGGCCGGAATGTTAAACATGGCAACGCCGCCGAAGGAGCAGGCAGAAGGCCGAGCCAAACAACGCGTTGGCAGGCACAAAACCGTTCTTGCCTCTATAAATCTCAATAACTGATATGTCGCACTCAATGAAATGTTTAAAAACATGACGGAATTCGTTGAAGGCAATCAGTCACCAATAGGAATGCTTCTAATCCACTTTAGCTTTTGCTCTTCTTCTTACAGAAACAAAAATACAGTTACGTAGCCTGAACTAGTTACTGAGGCATAGTTGCTATGGCAGCCAGGTACCCATTTCCTTAGTATGTTCTTAGCGGGGGACAAAATATAAGATGGGAACATTTTTGCTCGATTCTTACGTCTGTATAAAACATTTTGGAGGCACCGTCATAACAAACATAACCAGGGGAAGAGAACGAAACACACGTATTTCACAAGCGTGCGCCTGCCTNAACGAAACACACGTATTTCACAAGCGTGCGCCTGCCTGGCCGGGCCGACCCTCTGGAATGTCGAACGTTTATTGCGGGTGGGAGGGGACCGGCTGCGGGTGCGGCGTTGCCACATTTCAACATTTCGACCTCTCACTAAAGATGGCCGTGCTTTGGTACATGATCCCGCACCAGAAAAACTTTTGTTGTAAATGCAGCTATACAAAAGGAATACATCGAAAGTAATGCTTGTTATAAAATTTGTAACTTTCACTTGATTTTGTTTCAGAAATCCATCTGGTGGGTCATCAAATGTCACGTGGCTACCCGCGGAAAAGGAAAATAACGCTTATTTGAGAATTAGTGGGGGATTTAATATGGACATAGACATGTTCAAGGAAAGAATGGACTTCTTGGAAGATTTGTATACCAAATGTGGCCTTGGACTAAATATTGNGACATAGACATGTTCAAGGAAAGAATGGACTTCTTGGAAGATTTGTATACCAAATGTGGCCTTGGACTAAATATTGTCTGAATTTGTTTTCTCAGTAAATCATATGTGTTCCTTGTATGATAATGTGTGCAGTTATCATAAAAGTTATAATAACTTACGTTTAAAAGTATTAATAAAATGTTACCTTTTATTAAGCAATATTTTTTGTGCCGGCAAACAAAAAACATACCTGTAGTATTTAAATCACGTTGACCTAATTTGTGTACTAGTCCATTATGTAAANATCACGTTGACCTAATTTGTGTACTAGTCCATTATGTAAAAAAATATATATTTCCATTCTACATGGTTCCGAAGCCCACTCAGCTATTTATGGTAGTTTGTTTAGTAGGCGAAAACGTTCTATGGATATCAGCAGCCATAAACCTGAAGTATACAGTGTGTAGCGCATAAATGGCTGCACATCCACTGCTAACAGTATTACTGCATTCGTCAACATGAAGTTTTATGACGCTCACTTTTAACTAGCTTTTACACAACACCAAGGGCATTTTAAACTCATTTCATTCTGTATTTCCTACATCACGAACCAGCACACGATTTCGACGACAGTGAGATAGATATAATCAAAAGCATATGAATATAACTCCGTCCTTCTATCCATTCCGTGTAATACTCTAAATTTCATCCCTCTTCCTTCTTCCCGTTTGTAGCAAAAAACATCACTCGATACAGCCTTCAGGAGGCGGCAGCATAAGTGCTAAAATATGTTGGGAAAAAAATGTGTGGGATTTGCTGATATTACACCCAAGTTTGAAACTTTTCCCCTTCGTTATACAAAAATTTCCAATACAATTTATAAGTAGCAATAAAACTCTCCGATCCACATCGTCTGTAATGACCACAGGGAACTTGAAAACATTTTTANCCAATTTATAAGTAGCAATAAAACTCTCCGATCCACATCGTCTGTAATGACCACAGGGAACTTGAAAACATTTTTAATATTCCGGTTAACATAGACCTTAAAAGAGATATTTACAAAAATATGCTAGAAAATCCTGTTAAAAAGAATTTACATTAAAATTGCATCAGCAATATTAAAACAAGTTCAACAGGATACTTAATGGTAAGCCGTAAAAATGGAAATATTCTTTTTCTCACGTTCTCCAGTGTTCGAAATGTATATATTTAAAAACTTCCTAATTTCGTCAGTAGTCACTTTAGCTAAGGTTGCTAGGACGTAGCTCTTAGGCGCACACGATTTTGGTTTGAACCTCGCTGGAGCTTCCAATTTCTTTGATGTTAGCCGAAACTATTTAATGTATGTAGAACCAAGCAAATCTTTATTTGGGCCAATCAAGTCTTTGTTTGGGACAACCAAATAACAAAATAGTTTGGTTTTAACAATGAAATATTTCGTTGCTCGTGTACAAACAATAAATTCTTTTACGCNAGTCTTTGTTTGGGACAACCAAATAACAAAATAGTTTGGTTTTAACAATGAAATATTTCGTTGCTCGTGTACAAACAATAAATTCTTTTACGCCAAACAAACCTGGTGTGATTTAATGAAACTCTTTTCTCAGCATAGTTTTACCAGATATGCTGGATTTTTTTTTCAAGATGTCTCATAATAAATTTGTTAAAAATTATGTAATTTATGTATCCTAATACTTATTACAACCTGCCTTCCTTTCCCTGTGTGAAAGAGCATTGGGTAACATGTTTGAGGCACAGTGTGCTTGATCTTGGTCAATAAAAACACAGACATTTTGAGATACACACCAATGATGTTAAAAATAGTAAAACTATTACAACTCTTCTCACAAATTGAGAGGAGTTTTGGGTTACTAGAAATAAATGCGATTGAGTTCCATGTTCAGGATCACATTCTCATTTACCAACCAGTGCAAGAACACATTTTAAAACTGACTTTATTACTGTGGAGAGTATGGCCTGGGCAGAACATTTCAGCATAGACGTTATTGGATGCATCATTACCACAAACAGCACTCGCTTAAATACGTTCGTCCACCAAGAAGCCCATGAATGTTTTTTTTTTGTACGGAAAACGTAACTGTACACATTTTTGTAACTTTTCCTAAGAAATTGTTAATACATTTACAAAACTCTGTAAAAGTACAGTAAAATTTTTTTTTCAAATGTCTTCTTCGTAACTATACAAGTGTCGTTTTTGTAATAAATATAGAAGAATTTTTGTAATGAGCAGTAATAGTATTACTATTTTATTCTTTGAAAAATGTTTCACCTTCTACAAGTGAATTTGTTTAAGAATGACGTGATATTGAATAATAACCATTGGAAAAGGGGGGAGGTGGGATGTTTTATTTTCTTTTCAGTGTTCTTTCGAGAGTAAAAACTTCATTTTATGTTACCTTCCTTTCTCATAACCACAAATATTATGCGTTCACACTGCTATTTGCATTTTCCATACCAACTGAACACGCTGTTATAGTATGCCTTACAACATTAAGGGATCCTGTGTTAAAGTGCTTGCGTTGTAATTCAAAAAATGTGTTAGAGATTTGGTACTAAAATTTTCTTTTACATTTTCTTAATATATTAGTTTTATTGAAGTTGTCTTATAGAGCATTATAAAAATAATTTAGTTTCCGCTTATGGATAATTTAATATGTAATGCTTGCCTTAATTTATAATATTACCTATATATATTGCAATTTTTACAAAAAAATTATATAATCACCAAAAAAAATGGCAACTGGTTTCCAAAAAAAAATTGAAATGAACAACAATAATTACATTACTTTCAGCTTTGACATATTTCCCGTGACATACAAGATGTGTCATGTCCCTTTGGTATCTAAGCAAGAAGTGTTTGCCGCGGGCAAATTTTCAATTACTCTCATTTTACAGACTACTCGGCCATCGTTGAGACGGTTGCGTAATGCAATTAAAGAGAAGCGCCGGGGAAAATTGAGCGCCGGTGTGATTTTGTTGCACGATAACGCAACACCTCACACGGCCCGCCAAACGTCCGAACTGCTGCAGCGATTCAAGTTGGAGGTATGGCAACATCCTCCATACAGTCCATACTTAGCGCCATGCGATTTTCATGTTTTAGGTAAGCTGAAAAAGGATCTCGGTGGACGACGATTCCGAAACGATGAGGAGGTGAAAGCAGCGCTCTCCGGGTGGTTACATAGCGCTGGAGGAGATGTCTACGCATCCGGAATCGAAAAGTTGGTTGACCGTTCCGAGNGCTCTCCGGGTGGTTACATAGCGCTGGAGGAGATGTCTACGCATCCGGAATCGAAAAGTTGGTTGACCGTTCCGAGTAATGTTTACAGTCTCTTTGGGACTATGTGGAAAAGTGAGCTTACATTGTGTGTTGTCATAGCCATGTTGCCTATGTATAGGTGGTTTCATACATGGCCGTAACGTGGAAGTGTAACTTAGTTATTGATTTGCCCTCGTACACCCGAGTTAAGTGTCTTGATAAATCTGGGTCTTCCTACTATAACTACAAGAGTTTCTTTTCCATACTTTTGATGGCATGTGCTCATACAGGCGGTTTATTTGCATTTATAAGTGTTGGGGATTATGAACGAAACTATGNATACTTTTGATGGCATGTGCTCATACAGGCGGTTTATTTGCATTTATAAGTGTTGGGGATTATGAACGAAACTATGATGGTAGAGTACTGCTGTAATCTGGTTTCTTACATGCCCTTTCTCAAAATAAATTAGAAATATGACAACCTGCTGTCCTTCCAATTGAAGAAAACAAGCCCCTTTCCCTGGTCCTATATATTTCATCGCTGATGAAGCCTTCCCACTTGAAGAGCACATCATGCGTCCTTACCCACATAAACAGTCTAACAAATTCCAGAAGAATGTTCAACAAACGATTGTCCGCAGCAAGAAAAAGCGTTGAGTGCGCATTTGGGATGCTGATATCAAAATTCAGACTATTTGAGAGACCATTACATTGCAACCCAAGAAAGGTAGATGGCACAGTTATGGCGGCGTATATGATATATAACTACATTTGTCGTCATGATGGTGTGCTTTCAACAGCTNGGTAGATGGCACAGTTATGGCGGCGTATATGATATATAACTACATTTGTCGTCATGATGGTGTGCTTTCAACAGCTCTCACTGATTAGGAGATAACCAACGCCTACAATATTCTCCCTCGACCCCCACAACAGAACCAGGGACGTCCAGGCACAATCGCCCAGCTTCCNTAACCAACGCCTACAATATTCTCCCTCGACCCCCACAACAGAACCAGGGACGTCCAGGCACAATCGCCCAGCTTCCAAGATATCGGCTGTGTGAACATTTCTTAAATCCACGCAATGTCATGTAATTGGAATTAAGTATAAGCGTGTAAAATAGCTCTGTTTGAATATTTTAAATTTGTAATGTGGGGATAATAGAGTACAGATTTTAAGTCACAGTTAAATGATTTCTGTTTTGGTAAAAAATAATATATACTTGTATATTGTATAATTAAGTCTGATTACATTTTACCCCGATAACTTTTGATAAATATAACCTGAGAAAAGTCTAGTTCATAATTATTTTATGTTAATTGGTGTAATTTTTGTTAGAAGGTGTCAGCCAAAAATATGAAATACTTGTTTTTAGAGTTTATCTTAATTCGCTAAGGTTATGTAGAAATGTTTTGTGGAAAATCGTATTACACTCTGTTACGAGTTGTGGTCAGGCCCTTAGCTGAGCGGCCTGCCTGATCACACCTTCACTTATTTATCCAGGACACGGGTCGTTATACCTGAAATTATTTATGAAATCGCAAACCACAGAAACTCCCTCCACCGGCCATAAAACGAGGACAACGCAGCCGGTATNTAGCTGAAATTATTTATGAAATCGCAAACCACAGAAACTCCCTCCACCGGCCATAAAACGAGGACAACGCAGCCGGTATAGGACAGTGTAGTCCATGGGCGGTGTTTTTTGTCGTCGGGCCATTGTAACGAGAAGACCACTGAAGATGGGTGTGTCCGGCCCGTAATCAGCCTCAGGAATCATGAACAAGGTGGGGACTCTCCAATTAGACTTTACTCAGAATGTGGCTGTTTAAATCTTTATAAAATAATGTAATTTAATATTTATATAGCTCCCACCGTTCATATTCAATCATATTTATATCGAAATAATATTGTACAACCTTAATGTTAAATAAACCACTTTTATCTAGTGTTCAATACATAACTCTTATCAATAACTTGTTGCGCCCCCATATCCCTGTTAAGGATAAATTGTCCACAAATATAAAAATCATAACATCTGGATGACTTTATTAGGACGAAAAGGATACTACAGCCTACTTAATTCCAGCACCAGTAAAAATGGTCAGTGTTCACACTAACTATCCTAGTCTGAAAGGTCTGGTGGACACTTGCCTATTCTCCTAGTATGAAAATAAAACACAGTCTCTTTGTAGTAAACAAACCAATTTTAGAAGCCAAAATGAGGAACTACTTTCTTGCCCACTGTGTAACCATCCATTCATTGCTATGGGCCTGTTTACTTATTAATGCATCGGTCACGATAGACTGTGAAAAAATTAGCATTATTGTTAAGTAACGAATTACAAGTAATCGGATTGTAACAATTACTATTCCAGTAATTTCTAATTGTAAATAATTATATTTCAAAAAAGTAATTCGTACTTGTAATCGGAATACAAAACATTAAATGTAATCACTACAATTAGGTAATCGTTACATTGCATTTATTTACTGTCACTTTTTACCTGCCGAATGTGTTTCGGATAAAATTTATAACAGGAAGAAGTACCGAAATGTATACACTGGAAAGTAAAAAAAACTGGTATAGGCGTGCGTATGCAAATAACAGAGGTATTGAACCAATCAGAGTAACGCGATGTGGTCGGCAGCGTCTATATAAGACAAGCGTCTGGCAAAGTTGCTAGATCGGTTACTGCTGCTACAATGGCAGGCTATCAAGATGTAAGCGAGTTTGAACGTGGTGTTATAGTCGGCGCACGAGAGATGGGACATAGCATCTCCGAGTTAGCGATAAAATTTGGATTTTCGCGTACGATCATTTCACGAGTGCACCGTGAATATCGAGAATCCGGCAAAACATCAAATCTTCGACATCGCTGAGGCCGAAAAAAGGACGTGAACGAACGGGACAAACGACGACTTACGAGAATCATTAAATGTGACAGACGTGCAACCCTTCCTCAATTTGGCACGGATTTCAATGCCTCCTGCATACCTTCAGACAGTAGTCGAGTCCATGCCACGTCGTCTTGCGGCACTTCTGCGTGCTCGCGGGGGCCCTACACGATATTAGACAGGTGTACCAGTTTTTCTGGCTCTTCAATGTATATTAGCGTTGTTAATCTTACGCTCGTGGCGCTATAATCGTATACACATCTACGGACAAAACACAGAAGTGGCTTGTCAGGTTCTAGTGATATTTGCCTTCTTGCTTCAACTTTCCGCACGTTTGTTCCGGTGTATTTTGTTTACTTGTGTCCACTACTCGCAAGTAGGAAAGATAACCGAAGCAAAAAGAAAAAAAGCACGAAGAAATTTAAACGCTGATGAAAACAATGAAAACAGAAGTTTTCCGTTTCTTTACCTTGAAAAACATTTTGAGTTATCTGGGAAGTAGAGTAAAGGAGAATATGTCTGCGAGGTGTAAATGATGTCTGGGAAACAAGTTACTCAGACCAACATTGAGCAATGCCTCTAATTTAAGGAAACACATCACGGTAAGCAAACTAGATATTGATTTCATAAATTAGATGTGCATAACGATGTTGTTTCTTCATTAAGTGATGCCGTTTGGTTTTTTTATAACATTTAAAGACATAAGTTGTTTAACACTCGTGTAATATTTCCAGACAATGTGGTCGCTTTGTACATACTGTAGTATATATAAATACCTTCATTTTCAGTTTTAATGTCAATAGTTTTTATTTGTTTTTTGATTTTATGTAGCCCTTATTTTCTCCTAACGAAAATTTATCAATATTATAAATTTAATTTGATATTGTTAACGAAGAGATGTACGATTGATGCTATACTTTCAAAATCTGGCCGGCCTAATTTGAATATTTAAGTTTGGGGCTTTTTTTGAAGAAACGACCAATAAATACTAACGTTGTAATGCATAAGTACTACTTTGAGTGCTGAATAGCTCGGTGGCGTTTATTGATTGTACTTGCATCGCTTTAGTGGAGAGGACTACGAACACCTGGTAAAATGTTGGGTTAAATAATGTAAGTACATTATAAACAAGTTCAAAAATGTAAGTTTACAGTTTAGAGATTTCAGTAAGCGTTTAACCGGGAGACAAACCAATGGTATTTTACAGCACTATAACAACTTTTAATCTGTATTTAAAATATCAAAATCGCATGTCAGAGTTACGCCACTCTCTGGAGAGAGAAACACCACTCCCACTATATGTAGGTCTCATGATTCACGCTGTCAGTAAGAAGAAAAAAATTATAGATAAAATGTGTTGTCTGTGTCTGGGTGTTCCATATAATCTATTGCAAGAAGTATCAGCAACAGTTACAAACGTGTTGTGTAAACAATATATGGAGGATGGTGTTTACCCGCCAAAGTTGTGTCCCACTGTGTTTGTAACATCAGCAGTAGACAACATTGATCACAATCNACAATCAATATTCTCTTCTGCTGATAATTCTTTCCATGGTTCAAGTTTTACGATTATTCAGCATCCTCACACTGAAGCAATTATGGAGATTGATGATGACAGCATTCGTATCCAACAGTGGANTTTACGATTATTCAGCATCCTCACACTGAAGCAATTATGGAGATTGATGATGACAGCATTCGTATCCAACAGTGGAACAAACAAATTGTCAATGGCCTCTCTGAATATTACACTACTCTTCCTACAACTGGCAAAGTCACAAGTGACCCACCTTTGCCAATCCACAGTACACTCACCAAGATCCTGCCTTCACTCCTAGGAAAATTTTTAATCCTTGGCATAACTCCGTCCTGGAGAGATTGCATATTGAAGACATACAAGGAATAGAGCATGTGCCTAGAGAATCGTTTGCTGCTTTTCATGCACAAAATGAACCTGGTGTTAGAAAAATAAAGTGTAATGCGTCATTGCTTCCACTNAAAACTGGTATAGGCGTGCGTATGCAAATAACAGAGGTATTGAACCAATCAGAGTAACGCGATGTGGTCGGCAGCGTCTATATAAGACAAGCGTCTGGCAAAGTTGCTAGATCGGTTACTGCTGCTACAATGGCAGGCTATCAAGATGTAAGCGAGTTTGAACGTGGTGTTATAGTCGGCGCACGAGAGATGGGACATAGCATCTCCGAGTTAGCGATAAAATTTGGANGGTGTTATAGTCGGCGCACGAGAGATGGGACATAGCATCTCCGAGTTAGCGATAAAATTTGGATTTTCGCGTACGATCATTTCACGAGTGCACCGTGAATATCGAGAATCCGGCAAAACATCAAATCTTCGACATCGCTGNTTTCGCGTACGATCATTTCACGAGTGCACCGTGAATATCGAGAATCCGGCAAAACATCAAATCTTCGACATCGCTGCGGCCGGAAAAAGGACGTGAACGAACGGGACAAACGACGACTTACGAGAATCATTAAATGTGACAGACGTGCAACCCTTCCTCAATTTGGCACGGATTTCAATGCCTCCTGCATACCTTCAGACATTAGTCGAGTACATTCCACGTCGTTTTGCGGCACTTCTGCGTGCTCGCGGGGGCCCTACACGATATTAGACAGGTGTACCAGTTTTTCTGGCTCTTCAATGTATATTAGCGTTGTCAATCTTACGCTCGTGGCGCTATAATCGTATACACATCTACGGACAAAACACAGAAGTGGCTTGTCAGGTTCTAGTGATATTTGCCTTCTTGCTTCAACTTTTCGCACATNCACGATATTAGACAGGTGTACCAGTTTTTCTGGCTCTTCAATGTATATTAGCGTTGTCAATCTTACGCTCGTGGCGCTATAATCGTATACACATCTACGGACAAAACACAGAAGTGGCTTGTCAGGTTCTAGTGATATTTGCCTTCTTGCTTCAACTTTTCGCACATTTGTTCCGGTGTACTTTGTTTACTTGTGTCCACTACTCGCAAGTAGGAAAGATAACCGAAGCAAAAAGAAAAAAAAAACGACGAATTTAAACGCTGATGAAAACAATGAAAACAGAAGTTTTCCGTTTCTTTACCTTGAAAAACATTTTGAGTTATCTGGGAAGTAGAGTAAAGGAGAATTATGTCTGCGAGGTGTAAATTATGTCTGGGAAACAAGTTACTCAGACCAACATTGAGCAATGCCTCTAATTTAAGGAAACACATCACGGTAAGCAAANATGTCTGGGAAACAAGTTACTCAGACCAACATTGAGCAATGCCTCTAATTTAAGGAAACACATCACGGTAAGCAAACTAGATATTGATTTCATAAATTAGATGTGCATAACGATGTTGTTTCTTCATTAAGTGATGCCGTTTGGTTTTTTTATAACATTTAAAGACATAAGTTGTTTAACACTCGTGTAATATTTCCAGACAATGTGGTCGCTTTGTACATACTGTAGTATATATAAATACCTTCATTTTCAGTTTTAATGTCAATAGTTTTTATTTGTTTTTTGATTTTATGTAGCCCTTATTTTCTCCTAACGAAAATTTATCAATATTATAAATTTAATTTGATATTGTTAACGAAGAGATGTACGATTGATGCTATACTTTCAAAATCTGGCCGGCCTAATTTGAATATTTAAGTTTGGGGCTTTTTTTGAAGAAACGACCAATAAATACTAACGTTGTAATGCATAAGTACTACTTTGAGTGCTGAATAGCTCGGTGGCGTTTATTGATTGTACTTGCATCGCTTTAGTGGAGAGGACTACGAACACCNACTTTGAGTGCTGAATAGCTCGGTGGCGTTTATTGATTGTACTTGCATCGCTTTAGTGGAGAGGACTACGAACACCTGGTAAAATGTTGGGTTAAATAATGTAAATACATTATAAACAAGTTCAAAAATGTAAGTTTACAGTTTAGAGATTTCAGTAAACGTTTAACCGGGAGACAAACCAATGGTATTTTACAGCACTAAGACAACTTTTAATCTGTATTTAAAATATCAAAATCGCATGTCAGAGTTACGCCACTCTCTGGAGAGAGAAGCACCACTCCCACTATATGTAGGTCTCATGATTCACGCTGTCAGTAAGAAGAAAAAAATTATAGATAAAATGTGTTGTCTGTGTCTGAGTATTCCATATAATCTATTGCAAGAAGTATCAGCAACAGTTACAAACGTGTTGTGTAAACAATATATGGAGGATGGTGTTTACCCGCCAAAGTTGTGTCCCACTGCGTTTGTAACATCAGCAGTAGACAACATTGATCACAATCGATATTCTTCTACTGCTGATAATTCTTTCCATGGTTCAAGTTTTACGATTATTCAGCATCCTCACACTGAAGCAATTATGGAGATTGATGATGACAGCATTCGTATCCAACAGTGGAACAAACAAATTGTCAATGGCCTCTCTGAATATTACACTACTCTTCCTACAACTGGCAAAGTCACAAGTGACCCACCTTTGCCAATCCACAGTACACTCACCAAGATCCTGCCTTCACTCCTAGGAAAATTTTTAATCCTTGGCATAACTCCGTCCTGGAGAGATTGCATATTGAAGACATACAAGGAATAGAGCATGTGCCTAGAGAATCGTTTGCTGCTTTTCATGCACAAAATGAACCTGGTGTTAGAAAAATAAAGTGTAATGCGTCATTGCTTCCACTTCTACGTGATGAAATTGCGACGCAAGCAATGGTATGTCATATGATGGATATCATAATAATGGCTACAGCAAAATTACATGGAAATCAAACACCAGTGATTACATGTGATCAAACAGTATATGCTATTGGGAAGCAACTGCATTGGAAATTTCCTAACAAGTATTGTGAGGATCGCATCATACTAATGATGGGTGGCCTTCACATAGAAATGATGGTTATTAACTTACTTGGCAAGTGGTTAACTGGCAGTGGATAGACTGAATTAGTAACAGCCACTGGTATTGCAAGTTCTGGTGTTGCAGAATCCTGCCTAACATCGTCGCATGTAAAAATATCTCGGTATGCACATGAAGTTACTTTAACTGCTTTGCATTGTCTACAGGTAAAAGCATTCAACAAAGCATGTGAAACAAATTCTAGAATCAGTGGGGAAGGCATTGAGCTGTGGATTTTATCGAAAACATCTGAATGTGCTCACTTTCAATATTGGAATACAGTCATCAAACTGGAGTCCCTTCTAGTACAACTTGTATTGAGTATTCGTACATCTAACTTAACAATGTACGTCGATACTTTGGCTCAGTTATGTCCGTGGACATTTGCGTTGGACGCAGTCCACTATTCTTGTTGGTTATCAGTATTCGTGCGCACTCTACAGGACCTTCCAGAAAAACGTCCAGATATACATGCTGAAGTTCTTCGTGGCAACTTTACGAGTAGCAAAACTGCTACACGGTTTTCGGCAATATCTGACTATCAGCTTTATTAACACAATAACAAAGTTATAAAGTGTGAAGGTGGTGCTATTGGAATCCTTAATAGTGAAAATGCTCTGCTTAAGTGGATGGTAGCAGGCCCTAGGATCAGTTCTTTAATTGAGGAATTTGAAGACAAATCAAATTTAAAAGATGACAAAAACGTGGGCGCAAAGCATCATGAAGATAACAATGCACATGAGAAAAGGTTCTTGGCCCATGGCAAAGAAATGATTAACGTCTTAACCGAACAAGGAAATCCATTTGAAGAAACCGATTTAGTGTCGATAGGGAGCTCCAAAATAATTCCAAGTTTCGAAGCTGTCAAGTGTGTTACAGTAAATGTAGGACTAAAACAGTATGATGATTATATCGTGTCCCGTCTCGATCAAGTTCAAAATTCAATTCATGAAATTATTCCTCGAACCAATATCAACATCTTCAAGACTATAACAAGAAAAACAGAAAAGGCAAAGTCCAAGATTGCTTACTTGCGTAAAGACTCCAACTTATTCTGCAGATTGTATGTTGCATCTGAAGCACAGGATGGCAACATTGATGATTTCTTTTGGCATGAAAACGAAATGTACCCACCCTCTATTTCAGATGATGGAAAACTCCGAAAACCAACCAAGAAGTCGGATATTATTGACTGCATTGAAACAAAATATGAAATTAGCTTTAATCACAGCCAACCGAATGTAATAGCTAAAATATTTGATGGAGCAGCCGTAATACACATGCTTAATCCTGGTATTGCGACAACATTTTCCGGATACTATGAACATGTTTTCAAACCATATTTCATTAATCAACTAAAGAACAGTTCACGACTAAATATTGTATTTGACAGATATATTAGTAACAGTTAGAAGGCATATACCCGAGAAACAAGAGGAAGTGGCATAAGTAATAAAGTCTCAGACTCGACTGCAATTCCAAAAAAAAATTTCAGCGATTCCTATGTGCCAACGAAAAGAAGACCCAATTGTTCCAGTTGCTAGCTAAGAAAATGGTGGGAGACGAGTATCCAGGAAAACATTTTGTCTGTACTTATGATCGAGTCCTCGCGTCAACATATATGGATGTATCAAGCATTTCTCCCGTCTCACACGAAGAAGCAGATGGCCGCCTACTTCTTCATGTTAAGCATGCAGTAGGAAATGGACATACTCGCATCTTAATACGAACTGTGGACTCAGATGTAGTGGTTATTTCACTATCACTGTTCTCACAAATACAAGATATTGATGAACTATGGATTAAGTACGGTTGTGGTAAATACAGGAAATTCATTCCATTCATGAGATCTGTGCCAAACTTTCCCCGGAAATTTGCAGAAATTTGTTGGCCTATACATGTTTGAAACTTATCTTACGCTGGTCGTGCCTTAAGTGTGCCTCATGTCAATGATTTTAAAACGGAAATAAAAGTTTCATAGCCCAAAAAAAAATGGAATTTATGATATAGGTAACAATATAGGTAACCCGAGTTATATAAAGAAATGTAGAAACGCATTGCAAAACTTTGGCGGCCATATTGATTACGTCATAAACGCCACTAGAGGGCCAGGAAAATTTGTGTCCCGGGCTTTTTAGACTCATCTATCCATGTACTATATATGAGACACAACCGANCTCAGTTTCAATATTGGAATACAGTCATCAAACTGGAGTCCCTTCTAGTACAACTTGTATTGAGTATTCGTACATATAACTTAACAATGTACGTCGATACTTTGGCTCAGTTATGTCCGCGGACATTTGAGTTGGACGCAGTCCACTATTCTTGTTGGTTACCAGTATTCGTGCGCACTCTACAGGACCTTCCAGAAAAACATCCAGATATACATGCTGAATTTCTTCGTGGCAACTTTACGAGTAGCAAAACTGCTACACGGTTTTCTGCAATATCTGACTATCAGCTTCATGAACACAATAACAAAGTTATAAAGGGTGAAGGTGGTGCTATTGGAATCCTTGATAGTGAAAATGCTCTGCTTAAGTGGATGGTAGCAGGCCCTAGGATAAGTTCTTTAATTGAGGAATTTGAAGAGAAATCAAATTTAAA
The DNA here is from genome assembly GCA_002778355.1 of Clitarchus hookeri. Taxonomy (NCBI): domain Eukaryota; kingdom Metazoa; phylum Arthropoda; class Insecta; order Phasmatodea; family Phasmatidae; genus Clitarchus; species Clitarchus hookeri. Next base: position 19,411 of record NQII01007040.1, on the reverse strand, counting down.
AGATGACAAAAACGTGGGCGCAAAGCATCATGAAGATAACAGTGCACATGAGAAAAGGTTATTGGCCCATGGCAAAGAAATGATTAACGTCTTAACCGAACAAGGAAATCCATTTGAAGAAACCGATTTAGTGTCGATAGGGAGCTCCAAAATAATTCCAAGTTTCGAAGCTGTCAAGTGTGTTACGGAAGCATTTACTGTGCGACTAAAACGGTATGATGATTGTGTCGTGTCCCGTCTCGATCAAGTTCAAAATTCAATTCATGAAATTATTCCTCGAACCAATATCCACATCTTCAAGACTATAACAAGAAAAACAGAAAAGGCAAAGTCCAAGATTGCTTACTTGCGTAAAGACTCCAACTTATTCTGCAGATTGTATGTTGCATCTGAAGCACGGGATGGCAACATTGATGATTTCTTTTGGCATGAAAACGAAATGTACCCACTCTCTATTTCAGATGATGGAAAACTCCGAAAACCAACCAAGAAGTTGGATATTATTGACTGCATTGAAACAAAATATGAAATTAGCTTTAATCACAGCCAACCGAATGTAACAGCTAAAATATTTGATGGAGGAGCCGTAATACACATGCTTAATCCTGGTATTGCGACAACATTTTCCGGATACTATGAACATGTTTTCAAACCATATTTCATTAATCAACTAAAGAACAGTTCACGACTAGATATTGTATTCGACAGATATATTAGTAACAGTTTGAAGGCATATACCCGAGAAACAAGAGGAAGTGGCATAAGTATTAAAGTCTCAGACTCGACTGCAATTCCAAAAAAATTTCAGCGATTCCTATGTGCCAACGAAAAGAAGACCCAATTGTTCCAGTTACTAGCTAAGAAAATGGTGGGAGACGAGTATCCAGGAAAACATGTTGTCTGTACTTATGATGACCGAGTCCTCGCGTCAACATATATGGATGTATCAAGCATTTCTCCCGTATCACACGAAGAAGCAGATGGCCGCCTACTTCTTTATGTTAAGCATGCAGTAGGAAATGGACATACTCGCATCTTAATACGAACTGTGGACTCAGATGTAGTGGTTATTTCACTATCACTGCTCCCACAAATACAAGATATTGATGAACTATGGATTGAGTACGGTTGTGGGAAATACAGGAAATTCATTCCATTCATGAGATCTGTGCCAAACTTTCCCCGGAAATTTTCAGAAATTTGTTGGCCTATAAATGTTTGAAACTTATCTTAAAGTTGTGCCTTACATGTGCCTCATGTCAATGATTTTAAAACGGAAATAAAAGTTTCATAGCCCAAAAAAATGGAATTTATGATATAGGTAACAATATACGTAACCCGAGTTATATACAGAAATGTAGAAACGCGTTGCAAAACTTTGGCGGCCATATTGATTACGTCATCAACGCCGCTAGAGGGCCAGGAAAATTTGTGTCCCGGGNGCTAGAGGGCCAGGAAAATTTGTGTCCCGGGCTTTTTAGACTCATCTATCCATGTACTATATATGAGACACAACCGAAGCCATGCTTTTATTTGTTAACGGGGTGCTCTTAGCCGTGAGGCCTTACCGCACCCCGGCCTCCCAGTAGGCGGGGAAGAGGGGTCACGCCCTCTCAACGCAGACACGACCAGCGCTTACCGAAATTGACCAAATCCGTAGCTCCGACCTGTTCATCAGGCCGCACCGAGCGTAGCCCCGATCTGATTTACCAGATCGCACCGAGCGTGTCCTACCACAAGGCCTGAGATCCAAGCACTCAGTTTACCAAGCGTGTGGTCTGGCACTACCCACACCCCTGACGTCATCTCGGAGACGCCCCCGGAGCAGTGCTCTGCTCACCGCCCGGCTCCTCACCAAGAGGGGAAATCTCTCCGAGCCTCCTCGAGCATGCGGAGTCAACCACTGCCAGCACGAGTCCAACCTCACCTGATCAGTACACCAGAGAAAACCTCCGGATGGGCCAAACAGATCATCCCGTGCTACCTCTTATTTTCCATGGCACGTATGGCATTTCCAGTGCCTGACCGCCAGGGCCCACCACGCCGCCCATAAGGCTGGGCCCCGCTGACGTCAGACACGTGTCCATTTCCATATATAGAATTTCTTCACAGGGAAATTCCTGTTTTGGGCCCCAGTGGCCTGAATGCCAAGAGGTCCAACACCCCGCCAAGTGGTCGGGCCTAGGTACTAACTATCGGCCCAATCCATCATGGCAAATACCCCTATACAGCCGCTAGGAAGATGTTTCCCATAGGGAACGGGCGGCAGAGCCCAATTCGTTTTAAACGGGGGTGGCGCGAGAAGCCTTGNCCAGAGAAAACCTCCGGATGGGCCAAACAGATCATCCCGTGCTACCTCTTATTTTCCATGGCACATATGGGTTTCCCAGTGCCCGACCGCCAGGGCCCGCCACGCCGCCCATAAGGCTGGGCCCCGCTGACGTCAGACACGTGTCCATTTCCATATATAGAATTTCTTCACACGGAAATTCCTGTTTTGGGCCCCAGTGGCCTGAATGCCAAGAGGTCCAACACCTTGCCAAGTGGTTGGGCCTAGGTACTAACTATCGGCCCAAGCCATCATGGCAAATACCCCTATACAGCCGCTAGGAAGATGTTTCCCATAGGGAACGGGCGGCAGAGCCCAATTCGTTTTAAACGGGGGTGGCGTGAGAAGCCTTGAGTTGCCATGGATGTTGAGAGGCTATAAGAGACGCATCACCCACCCTTCAATGAAATCGGTACGAAGACTGGGCTCGGTTACTATAGCATAGTACTGCCTCGCCGCCTCAAGTGCCCAGCCTTCTTCCTCCCATAGGAGTGACCGTATGATCCTCCCCCCTCTATCCATGTACTACCTGAATGCAAAGTGGTGCATGGGTTGCCAGATGTAAAGTTTTTTTCAGCTATCCCACCCCACTAATGACGTCTTGGCTGCCGCCATTGACAAGGCACTCAGAAAATACATAGCAAAGTGGTGGCTTGTGTCACTGATAACGGCTCCAAATTTGTAAAGGCTTTCAAGTAGGTGTTATTTTCATTAATTTATTATGACTTATTTTAAATAATGTTTACTTAATATTAATAAATAGAAATGGTTTCATTTCTTTCTAGCATGTTTGGTTTACACTCGCAGACAGATGTTGAAGAAGGTGATGATGCGTTAGAGATTATTTAAGTTGCTACCTCGAACTCAGTCGGTGTAAAGGTAATATTTTATTTAGTATTAAATATTTAAATTTTAATTGTTAGTTTATGTTAACAGTTTGATATGTTTGTTTTTTAATTATTTTCTTTTAAAAAAATTGATTTCTATTATTTTTTTAGGATAGCCAAACTGCAGAAAGTAAACCAGCAGTCAAAAGGATGGCGAGATCTTCATTCGCTCGCTGTCAGGCCCTATAGAACAAACAAAGAAGTGCAGTTGCAGCTGATTCAGTCAAGGGAATATTTTAAAAATTGCTTTCCACACCATGGGTATTTGAAAAGAATAGCGACTTTTCCGAAAATAACAACAAAAATCCCGAAAAGTGGTATATTTCGACACTAGTAATTACACAGAACACGAATTTACTAGGGACATTAACATATTATGATTACAAACCACAAAAACTATATTGGGGAGGGCTATGAAAATCACGGAAATTGTGGGGTGAAATCACTAAATATACACCCTCAGAAAATAAGAAAACACCTCAATTTATCATTTGTCCAACCAATTTATTAATATGTGCGCATATAACCTAGCTTAACCTAACCCCACGATTAGTGAATCACTATTTTACATTTTTAATCTAACCTAGAATTGTAGTGTTATAATCTATCATAGGATTGTAGGGTTTTCATATAACTTGGGATAGTAGGGTTTTAATCTAACCTAGGATTTTAGTGTTACAATCTAACCAAGGATTGTAGGGTTTTAATCTAACCTAGGATTTAACTGTTTTAATCTAACCAAGGATTTTATTCTAACATAGGCTTTTAGGGTTTTAAAGTAACAGTAAAACATACCGGAAGAATGTGAATTATGAGTGGATCCATCCGGTTTTCAACGTTAATTCAACCAACTGGCGAACGTGCAGGTAACACTTGCCACATAGACGACTGTCACGCACAGAAGCACTCGTACTTGCACCCTCTATTCTTAAATCATAAACCTTCGCACGGTTGAATTGTGACGTCACAACTCACGCGCGCAGCAACACTCCACTCGCCACGAACAGCACTGTATTGCATCGAAACTGCAACTAACCCGCGGTAACGTCTACACATCCACACCAAACAGGACTATACAACATGGCGTCCGAAGTAAACAAAGCAGCCAACTCCTCGTATATTATCTATTCTATTTTCGACGTTCTGCTTTTATCATTACGCCCTCCTAAATATGAAACAGGTAAGGTGTGCAAAAGCCATCTATATAACTTTTGTGGGTCTACTATGTCTCCTTCAAAAAAGCCGCTATTCTTTACAATTACCCACACCACGTGCTACTAGATGGAATAGTTTGTATGACAGTGTGAAGTGTTTCTTGTCTGCAGTTCAACAACGTGGATAAAACATGCTCGACAAGCTTGTAGATGGTTTAGGTTTGCCCTGATTTCAGCCTTCTAGATTGGATATTTTAACAGAGTATGCTACGGTAAGACATTTATTTGCAAAATATAAATATGTGTTATCGTTTTTCCTTTACAATTTGTCTCTACTGAAAGAGCTTAACTTCTGTAGTTCTGTTTGAGTACGAGTTAGCAAATGAACTCGTAGTTAATTATGCTAGCACTACCCTCCTAGAGTATTTTAAAACCTTAAATCACAATACATCATTATGTGCTACTGTTGTGCATATAGTTTTGTCTTTATACATAAAAATTTAGTGCATTAACGAAGAGACAAATTTTGTACTTGCAAGCTATCGAAGTTGAGTATTTTAACAAACATCTGCAGCCTAAACGTAATGACTCAAAACCTGATTGTCAGTTATGTTGTTAACAACTGTCCTAAAGCAAACTATTATGCATTGCTAATTTACTATACTTTTTATTAATATGTAACATTTTCGAAACATATTTAATCAACAGTGCTGATTTGTGTGTTCTGACGTAATTGTTGATTTCTCAATTTCACAATTGCTATTTTTTTTCCATTCATATGACATATGCCGACTTGTGTCACTTACAGTATCTTATATTTTGAATATTATTAGAGTTAATGAAACCACTGGCAGTTGCCTTAAACATTCTTCAAACGGGAAAAAAAAACGTGTTTGCTGGTTACCTGCATCAAATAATAAGAAGTATTTTAAGGGAACTTGGCAAAAAGATAAACGACAGCACTGTTGTTTACTGTAGACCTTTGACCGAAGCATTGTATGAGGGTGTAGAAAAGCGTTTTGGTTGAATTTTGGAAGATACGAAACTTACCACAGCTGCCGAACTCAACCCTTCACTGAAATGTTGATGGTTGGAAGGACAACGGAAAGAGGAAGCGGCACCCTCCTTCAAAAATTAAATGGATGCCTTCGCTAATAGTGTAGGTTCTGTCATGACAGAAGGAAATGTGGACTGGGACGAGGAAGCAATTTTTCTCAATATCTCGACCACATAAGTTTCGCCTGTCTTGGAGGAAGTAAATTCCTACTTGATGAACAGCCAGAGTGACTTGCAGCGTCTCCGACACTATCCCAGCCTAAAATCTGCATTTTTTAAATTCAATACATTACTACCTTCTAGTACTCCCGTGGAGCCTCTTTTTAGTACCAGTAAGGAGGTTTTTGCAATAAAGATAGCGAATCTATCCTATGAGAATTTTAAAATGCAATTGTTTTGTAAGGTTAATTCAAAAGTGTAAAGTTTTTTATTGCAGTGTGTGATTTGTGTGAGATCTTTTTTGACAGTGTGATTGGTATTAAGTATTTTTTGACAGCGTTAAATAAGTTAATATATTAAGACATAGTGTCATTACCGAGGGGTGATTTGGAAAAGTTATTATTGAGTGTATATGCATGTATGTATTTTATGTTAGTCAAACAAGCGTGTCCACAAAAATCATTCAATTATAAAAAAATAATAAATATCATAATCTTTCAATGTAAATGTTTTTTTAAACCAAATATATATGTACTTTTCTTATTGTAGTAGCGTGTATAAAATCTTCATCGTAAGTCAGTTTTAAAATGGTAGCGGAAAGTAATTGTAATTGTAATTTTACAGATTACTTTTATCAAAAGTAATTTACTTGTAATTAGTTACATTGTCACCTGAGTAATTGTAATTGAGGCCAATTACGTATTACTAGTACTTTTAAAAAAACTGAATATTAATTACTTTCATATTTTGTTAATTGACTACTCCTACATTTATGTGCATGAAATAAACATTAACCAAAATAATACATTACAATGTTTTCAAAAGCATACAATTTACTTTTTCGTTGATACAATGTACTTCTTTGCCTCTGCCACTACCAGCTTGACTCGGAGCATGATAGCTCGTGTGTCCGTTCAAGTATATGCAGTGACGAGTAGGACATATTCCAAACGTTAATTTCAAACGTGCTCAATTTACCGTGAACAGCCGTTATCATTTTTGACAATTTCACAAGACAGCCGTGCGACACGTGCCTTAGTACTAGAAGTATTTTTTACAAAAGTAAATGTCCCACGTGCAAAACGTTCCACTCAAAATTATACAGATACTATTTCAAGTCTGTATTAATAGAACAAGTTATACAAAGGTATTTGGTGATATAGTATAAGCAAATGCAAAAGATGCTTATTTTTTCCCACCTCTAGCATTGTTGTTTTAATTGTTCGTAGCACTACAATTAGTTGCTGAAGTACTTGGTCACTGGCGTTAATAGCTGTCCTATGTTTGTGACACTGATAATGTACTCTGAAAAATTTTTTGTATCATAATTATACAATTTTGAATGGTTTAATTAACACACAAAATAGACGTAATATTTTTTTATTAAGCGTATTATTTTTGCATACAATAATAGTTAAGAAATTTCATTTTTAAGCATATCGATGGTAAATCTGATGATAGAGTAAATTATTGCTTAATTTATAAATTGTAGTTTTAAATTACTTTTACTGGCAATAACAAACGTACTTTGCAAAATTTTCCCAAATCCCCCTGTGTTAAATAGTACAAAATAAGCACTGGTAACATGTCCTATCCAAAACAATCAGCAGTGGTTGCGAAACTCAGAGAAAATATTATTGCACATGTACCACTTCAAAAAGGTATTTGTACAGGTTATTACTGTAATATATTTTTTTTATGGTTGGTGCTGATATTTCGTTAGGCTTATGTTACAGGGACCCTGCGCCCCCACTGTTGCTACTCNGCCCCCACTGTCGCTACTTCCGTTAACTTTATTTTACATTAAATTTACGAATTAAAAAATATGGCACGTTCTACGAAAGTACATACCAGTCGAGGAAAACATCTGGACCACGTGATTCCATGCCTTGTACTGCTCATCCTTTTGAGTTGTATTCTGACAAGGTCACGTCGTATAAACACTTGTATGCTACTACAACTTACACAAATCGTAGGTTGAATGCTTCATTGTCGTCGAGAATCATGATCGCAAAATGGTCGTGTACTCCTTCTCCGCAAAGCACAGGAACTACACTTGCCAGTCGTGCTTACTTCATTCACTGCGCATGTGTCACTCAAGTGGCAAGTGGCACGCTCTAACAAAAACTGTCCTGGCCGATCCTGGAGTGACACGCAAGTGGCGTGTGACAAATGCGACGTGTCATGTCACTTCAGTGTGAAAGGTTACATTTGTTTATTAATTGTCGTTTTCAAGTGGCATGCCATGTGCATCGTGTCACTCTCCTCTGTTTCCCTGTTAGGTTTCAAGAAATTTGGAAAAATTATATCGCTTCACATACATTAACATAAGTAGAATGGTATGTGTTCTGGCAAGGGTGGGGGCGTCGGAACGCCGGAGCTGTTCATGCTCTGTCATTCCAATCGTCTGGCAGCCATCTTGTCCGCCATGTTATATGCTGGTGACCTTGACCTTGACCCGCTGGCCCTTTCAACTTTGAAAACCCAAAAAATTGCCACCTTTTTTTAAAACTTATAAACCATTATTAAAGTAATTTTGTATTTATAAATTGATAAAAAACGAGGTTTCCCGTTGTCCAGCAGACGACTGATCACCTCCAATCAATTACATAGTCTTAACATTCCCTTCCCCAACCACTACACCATTGCTCATTCAGTCGTATGCGGCCATTATTTTTTTCGTTTGTCATTTATTTTCATTTATAACACCTAGGCAACGCTAGTGTATTAATTACCGATTTACCCACCAGGCGAGCTGCCGAAATAACCACCAGGTGGCAGCCATATTTGTTTATGTTTTTGACACACAGGTGGTGCTATCGGTGACTTCCATATTTGATTATATTTTCAATGTCTAAGTAATGCTAATTTCTCGATTTCTTCGCCTGCTATCAACCTGTACCGAATTTCGACGAGGTCCGTTCCTACAAAGTAAGTAAACTGTTTTTTTTTTTCAACATAAACACTTATTCATATTAAAAATTATTTTTATATTTAAAAAAAATTTATAAATAAACCATAGCATATTTTTTTCCAAAACTAATTTTATTCGGTAATATACAAAATGAGAAAAAACATATACACAGGTTTATTAATTGCAATCTTCTGTATTCACCGCTCGATGTCCGCATCGTTGGCCCAGGAATTGCAGTACGTTAGGAAGCCCCATCACATGACATAGACGGTCCATTACATTTTTCCAGCATCTTCTCGACCAAGTACACATCTGGAAACTTTGTAGACAGGACTGGACATTTCTGCTTAGAAAGCTCCATGGATAGGAATATTACTCAGATCCTTAAAAAAAAGTAGGTCCTCGGAGCATAGTTGTATGACAGTTTGCCGTGGATCCAGCATCTCTATACTCTTTGGTTAAGTTTGAAAAAAAAACTCACACGAAAGTGTTTGTTTTAATGTTTTTTTTTTTTTTTTTTT